>JAUMGZ010170799.1:0-15009 GCA_032359645.1 Pododesmus macrochisma | reverse complement strand
ATAGTTATGCCTAATGTTAGATAAGGATGACATCCTGATAGTCAGTTATGCATAATGTTAGATAAGGAAGACATCCTAATAGTTATGCCTAATGTTAGATAAGTATGACATCCTGATAGTTAGTTATGCCTAATGTTAGATAAGTATGACATCCTGATAGTTATGCCTAATGTTAGATA
Organism: Pododesmus macrochisma; assembly: GCA_032359645.1. Classification (NCBI taxonomy): domain Eukaryota; kingdom Metazoa; phylum Mollusca; class Bivalvia; order Pectinida; family Anomiidae; genus Pododesmus; species Pododesmus macrochisma. The sequence goes on along the minus strand of JAUMGZ010170799.1, from coordinate 14,830 downwards.
AGTATGACATCCTGATAGTTAGTTATGCCCAATGTTAAATAAGGAAGACATCCTGATAAGTAGTTATGCTTAATGTTAGATAAGTATGACATCATGATAGTTAGTTATGCCTAATGTTAGATAAGTATGACATCCTGATAGTTAGTTATGCCTTATGTTAGATAAGGAAGACATCCTGATAGTTATGCCTATCTAAAAATGTGTTGTAATTTTTTTAGTAATGCTAAACCTAAATACATATATTTAATATCATCATAAGACCATTTCCTTGAAATGAAATTATCCAATTAATACCTTGTATTACAGGATATTTACCTTTCTTTTGTCCACTAAACCCTGCTTAAGTATGAGGTTTCCCTGAACAAATCTATCATACTCATTCTCTTTAGCTTGTTTTTCCAATAACCGCTTCCTTTCATCTTCAGATATCCTGGATTGAACAAAAATGTGCACATATAAATTCTACATTTATGAGTCGTGTTGAGTTTTATGATTTTAAGCTACCTTTATATAAAATGTCAGATAAGAATGTTGAGATTGCATCATTACCCATTCTTTATGGTACTTCCAACATTCCTCACTAAACTAGTTACAGTTATTCCATATTACCATTCCTTACATCAAAACCTTTAAAGGAACACACAGTCATTGACCTCTCATTACGGAAAGTTAAGTCAATGAGTTAAAACTAAGCTCATCAGTTCTCTTGTTTACTGATTGAAAGTAAGGTGATGTTTGTTCCAACTAAAACAGTTATAATGTGAGAATTAAGATGAATTAAATAGTGCTGTCTCACATGCATATCATTCTGCAGACAATGAAATGATATCTCAATTCATCATAAATTTTTTGAACACAAAACAAACTAGTCTTTGTGCTATCTTTAAAATGTTGATCTCAAGATAAATGCTTCCAAATTGGTACCCTTGTTCTAGAAGTTAACCAATATGTTGTGCTTTAATCTTTTTTGTTTCAATATGTCTTATTAGTTTTACAGAGCTCTGATTCTCGAAACACTGTTCTGTTGGAACCAGTGTCCTATAATTGTTAACCCATTAGCAACTGACCACATTGCTGTTAGCACAAGACAGATTACTTACACTGTTACAGCCTGAGTGATGATTTCTGCAACTCTCTGATCAGTTAAACCAGGCTGTAAATAAAAAGCCAACATATTACAAAATTGACATTTTAATTCAAAACTTAAATTCATAATTTTGTATTTACAACCAACATTGTATGTGGTTATAAAATCTAACAAAGTGCGTACTAATCAGTCTTAACTGAAAAGTTTTACTTAAAACCATGAAAACCTTAGTTAAATTCCCCTGAAGTGTTTTACCAAAAAAGTTTTAAAACAATTTATACTTTATACTAGCCATATATATATTGCGACACACTCCAACTGACCATATACAGAAGCTATAAAACACTTCATACCTAATACTGGCCATATATATTACAACACACTCCTACTGGTCAAATACCAGTGCGGTTAGGGTGCTCGCTTCGTGCTTGTAGACTGGTGCTAGAATCCACGGTCGTGGGATCAAATCCTGGTTGGGTCAAAACCTAAGACTTAAAAATTATGCAATCTTCGCGCTCCCTGCTAAGTGCCCAGCATTATTGGGTAGGAGGAGGACTGGTTGGCTCGGTGTCAGGATAATGTGACTAAGTGAAGTATCATGTCAATGTGTCTGCGGTGTGATATTTCAGTGAGACAGCACTATAAAGTCGTCATCAGTGCACACTGTTGCAAGCAGACACCGTCTCTATATGACCTTACATGAGTTAAAGGGATGCTTAACCCCAATAAACAAACAAACAAACCTACTTGTCAATTATTTAGACATTATAAAACTCTTAATACCTTATACGGCCATATATATTGACGTTATGAAACACTGAATACCTTATACTGACTCCACATAGATTCATCACTTGAATCAATAGCGGGCAGGTATGGTTGTAATTCAGGGGGTTTTTGCTCTGGAACCTTATCCCAATCTATATCCTTAAAGAAAGCATGTTCCCTTAATGCTTTATAACCCCCTTGCTCTGGACAACCTAATCTTTCAGATGATTCTAAAACCTGCAAGTAGAAAAAGGAATGAAGAACAGTTACTTGTTTAAATTTTAATTTATCATCTTCAATCAAGTGAGCGGACATGGACTAAATAATTTATCATCTTCAATAAAGTGAAAAGACATGGACCAAACAATTTATCATCTTCATTGGTGAACAGACATGGACCAAATAATTTATCATCTTCAATAAAGTGAACTGACATGGACCAAATAATTTATCATCATCAATAAAGTGAACAGACATGGACTAAATAATTTATCATCTTCATTGGTGAACAGACATGGACCAAATAATTTATCATCTTCAATAAAGTGAACTGACATGGACTAAATAATTTATCATCATCAATAAAGTGAACAGACATGGACCAAATAATTTATCATCTTCAATAAAGTGAACAGACATGGACCAAATAATTTATCATCTTCAATAAAGTGAACTGACATGGACTAAATAATTTATCATCTTCATTTGTGAATGGACATGGACCAAATAATTTATCATCTTCAATAAAATAATACACCACTGTTATAGATTTATGTCTTGTAGATAAAGCAACATCTTTAATGCATTCAACTTATCTCCATATCTTATTGTAATAATATTTTTTTATTTCACTAATTTGATTTAACAATTCAGCTGGTGCATAAACTATGCAAAGCCCCAAAAGAATAAATCCAAAAGGCTTAGATTTTTCTCCCTCAATGCTAAAGGATAATAACTCTTTTCAGAATAGCTGATTGCAAGACAGACAATACAAGCAGAACATAACTTAATATGACAAATGTAAACTAAACTAAAAGTTGCTCAACATAAAATGATGAACAGCAAACAGACTACATAGTTTGAAAACTGTTTTACATAGCCTTATTTTGTGACTAGTAGAGCAGCTCATTATTGGTTCAACTGAAATAATTTATACTTACAATTAATTTTTGCACCAAATCTTTTGCTACTGGATCAAATCCATCTGGAAATTCATATTCTAATTTCATAATTTTCTGAAATATCTGATATTCATGCCTGTATAGATAGAAGAATAAGTTATAATGTAATTGTCTCTAACATATGGCATGGCATATGTTATTTCAATACAACAACTTGAACAAAATTTAAAAGATGCAATATCTGAGCTGCTGCAGTTTAAACACACAATGGAAATTGAAAGATGTGTTGATGTAAATAATTGCAAATAAGCATTGTATAATGGTTAAATCATTATCATAGAATGAGGCAACAGAAACAAGATTAGCACATTATTATTGGAATGTATTTAACTTGTACATACCCTCCTCTGAATGGAGGTAAACCAGCCAACATTTGGTATATTATACAACCTAATGCCCACAAATCAGAACTGAAAACAAACAATGCATATATTAAGAAAATGTCAAAAACTTTACAGAACCATATTTCTTCTTCAAACATCATAACTAAAATCATGTCCATCAATTAAAGATTTTTCAATTTATGCGACATTAATAAGTAAATGACATGAAGACTTGCATTTATTTTTTAAAACATTCAAAAACAACAACTTTTTATATATTAAATGTGCAAAATTTCCTTACTCATATACAATTATACATGTTTGAATACAAGTTAAAATATATATTAATTAACAAGTAAGTTAACTCTAAAACCAACACAAAATGAAGGGGAGAAGGGATCCTGATATGTTACATTGATGCCTACACAGCAATATAAACATTGACACCAAAGCATTTGCTTCACACTGATGCCTACGAAGCAATATAAGCATTGACACCAAAGCATTTGCTTCACACTGATGCCTAAACAGCAATATAAGCATTGACACCAAAGCATTTGCTTCACACTGATGCCTACACAGCAATTTAAGCATTGACACCAAAGCATTTGCTTCACACTGATGCCTACGAAGCAACATAAGCATTGACACCAAAGCATTTGCTTCACACTGATGCCTACACAGCAATATAAGCATTGACACCAAAGCATTTGCTTCACACTGATGCCTACACAGCAATTAAAGCATTGACACCAAAGCATTTGCTTCACACTGATGCCTACACACCAATATAAGCATTGACACCAAAGCAATTGCTTCATAGTAATTAATAGGTTTTTTTCTAATGCTCAATAGCATTATAATATACCTCATGTAAGGCATGTGAAAGGTAAAGAAGGAATATTTCACTCAATGTATCAATCTTACTACAGCCTGTACTGTAGGACTAGTCCTTTAACTCAATTGGCAAGCTGTTAGACCAAGGGGACAACATTCAAATCCTGGCAGAGCTGGCTATATTTCACTGCCTGCTGCAGATTGATGATTTATGTTCAACACCAATATATATTATTTTCAATTTGAGTATACACAAATAAAATATAGCCTAAAAAATGTGTATAACGGACAGGTTTCAAACACAGCATGTAATACGGTTCTGGAATTTGTAATCTACTGGAATTGGCCTCTGAATTTTAGATTCGTTAAAAAGAGAGAGACTTTGTTTTCTCACTGTAATTATTTAAAAGTTCTATAAAACATCTATCAGCTAAAAGATATATACCCTTTCTACTGATTTTGAGGCATTTATATATAGACATTGTACAAATAATGGAGTCTCTCAGTAATAGTGTCATACATTTTGATTGTGTCAACATTTTTTTCAATTAAATTATGATATTCAATCATGTCAATATCACACTTTCTTTTTCATTTTTCTAAAAAAAAAAGGAAAACTTTCGAATTATTATTGTCAACCTAAATATGCAAGGTTTGCATTAATAACAATAAATCATTTGTTTGTACTGGGATGTATTTGATAATGTAGTATAAAGACATTTTACCTGCATGTTGTAGTTTTACTGGTTAATATTTCTGGTGAGACATAGTGGGCAGTTCCTACGAAGGAATTCTTTCTTTTATATGATGGTGGAGTCTCGGGTGCAGGAGATTCTGTAAACAAAAAAATCTACTATGAAAATTGCTGTTATATCAACTTGAGAGTTTAGAATATCCCTAACAAAAGGAGTATTATAATAATCATGAAAACAAGTTGAATGCTGAACTTAATCTATGTCATCAGGGGTATTGTAAATCGAAAAAATATGTTTTGCTTGCAATATATCGCAAAGAGACCATTGTTAAAAATATTTGGTGTGAAAAAAAAACTGAAAAAGTTCAACACTTTCAAAAATTATAAAACAACCTCTCTAAAATAAAATTTTAGATGAATATTTCATGTCTACACAAATTTTGAAAAAGATCGGCAGAATATTGTTTAAGAAAAGTCTAAAATGGATGAATGCCAAAGGACAGGATTTGTAAGAGAAAAGCCTATAGACTGAACGTTCAGATCGGGTAAAACAAGACAATTGTCTGAGTAACAAGCTGCATATCAAATTTAAATAAGATGGATGTAATTGTTCAGATAGTGTTACCGGGGTAATCATTTATTCTTAAGTAGTTGCTTTCTACTAACTATGTGAAGTATGAATTACAGAATTATACAGTACCTGAATCTTCAGTGTTTGGTACTTCTTTATCTAATATCTTAGCACTTCCAAAGTCTGTGATCTGTATATGCATACCATCATTTAGTAATATGTTTTCTGGCTTTAAATCCCTTTTGTAAAATGCAAAATTCAAACAATCTTAACAATAATTCAAGATTAATATTTAAAGTTAATCAAAGACAAAATTAATTTACAATTTCCAAATAATCTGATGTATATGCATGTAAATGTGCTGAATGTGCAAAGTGTGTTGAATAATGAGAAACTAATTTATTCAGGTCAAAGATTTTGTACCCTCTAACTTACAATGCTGATAATCATTTCAGAGTTGCTATTGTAAGCATAAGGAATCTAAACCACTGAGCTCCCAGAGTATATCAGGTGTTTAGGAGCATATACCGGTAACATCATATACCTATATTTACTATCGCAGGCAATGCCACTATACATCCAAATCAAATTTATGCCATCACGCATTGCTTATCATTATTTGTTGTATAATTTCTCAATAGAAAAAGTTTAAAATATACTACATTAGTATCTACATATCAAGTTTTATCAAAATTAAAATCTTCACTTTTCTAAGAGGTTTTCAGGGCTATTACTGTTTGCGGATTCACCCTGTTGTGTATTTGGTCATGATGTGAGGGGAGACAACCATCTTTTTCATTACTGTACAACAGCCTGAATAGGTTCCTAAGAGTGAAATTTGATTTGCTGTACAAGTGTGACATTGGAATAGTAAACAGTAGGTATAAGAATTGAACTGCTTTTAGTCAGCATTCATAGAAGATATGAATGCCAACTGAACAAAGACGATTTCAACATAAAGCGCACTACAATGCTAAGTGAATGACTTCTATTGAGTTCATGTATTATATTACTCCGAATTTGCATCATACATCAATAGATAACTCTCGTTAAGTTTGTGCTTTATATCACTCATATAAAATTGCATCACATACCGGTGAATATGGTACATCACACTTGTGCAGCTGCTCAGTGATTAAAGTGTTTGCTTCCTGTTTGGAAGGTGCAGGTTTGATCCAAAGTCATGTCACACCTAAGACATTAAAATTAGGCAATCTTCTCGCTCCCTGCTAAGCGCTCAGTATTTCTGGGTAGGAGGAAGACTGGTTGGCTTGGTGAAAGGGTAATGTGACTGGGTGAAGCATCATGTCAATATGTTGTTGTTGTTATATTTCAGTGAGACAGCACTATAAAGTTGCCATCAGTGTTCACTGTCACAATCAGACACTGTCTCAATATGACATAAGCATGCTTTAAAACCCAAATTATAAGAAAAAATATTACATCATTTACCTGTGGATGACTCCCATTGAGTTCATATGTTCCAATGCTAGTACAATCTCTGCTGCATACCATCGAGTACAATCACTATCAAATGAGGAGAGTTTGTGAAGGTAGTCCAGCAGTTCTCCTTGTCTGGCATAATTCAATACAAAATCTGAGGTACAAGTTAAAGAAATTAGAATACATGTGTTTGTAAAGTTACTATGGTGTAACAGTCCTTGTTAAATAATGTGATTAAATTTTGATACTGTGATTTAAAAGTCCTTGTTAAATAATGTGATGGTGTAATTATACTATGATGTAACATATACAGTCCTTGTTAAATAATGTGATGGTGTAAAGGGATACAGAGCCTATCATTATCTTGGAACGTGTAAAACAGTCTTATAAAGAATGGGTGATTCAGCTTCATCAATACTTCTTTCTCTCTCATGACATACTGTGTCTTCTTCTCCCGCATAATATGTCGCTTCTCCAACACTTTCACTGTATAAAGACCAAATAACAAGTACGTTAACATTAGTGGTTTATAATCATAAATCCAGTTAAAATAAATTAAGTAAGTCATCATTAGTAATTCATAACATTAAAATCAATTTTTAAAATATACCATATTTATAGTAAACAAAGACAAGCTAGAAGCACATAGCTGACTTTTGATCATTTTCAAGCTAAAATCTAACAGATTTAAAAAAATTAAAAATAAAAAAAATAATTTTGAGAATTGGCTCTCAATAAGTCTAAATTTAAGGAAAATTGTAATTTGGAGGTGGAAATTTTCAGCTCTACAGATCTAGAACTAGGAAAAGACTGTTTGTAAACAAGACTATTGTTTTAGTCTAAAAAATATTTTATTGCTTTATATATGAATAGTACAACATAAGTATACATATAATTTTACACTGGAGTGTCAAAATGAATAGCATTGTGAGAGAATACCCTGGTGCATGAAACTACATCAACTGTTACATGTTGATTTCTGTCTACTGTGCCCTTGTGTCATCCCTACCTGTATATGGACAATACCAGGAGATATTGAATTCATATCACATTATGACATACACAACAATTATGATGTCATTTCATCATCACATTTTTTGATTTTTTTTATCTGGTCTTGTCCATACTAACTATATTTTCCCTTCAAGATTGATGATTCATAGCTTAGCTTTGGGTAATGAGCGAGGTCCTTGACTTTCACTCACTGGCTGGTTCAATGTCATTTTTAAATGCCAATCTCAGTTTGTAAGTTCATTCTGGTTGTCACTCTTTGATGTGGCTATTGTTTATATATATCCTTTATTCTGTTGATCTTATTTCTTCTTGCTCTTATTGCAATAGATTTGTGAACTAAACAGATACCATATTTACGAAATTATACTGTAATAAGTCTTTGTATTAAGGGCTTATTGTCCGATCAACAGCTAAGGTCATTTATGGACATGCCAGTTTTACTGGTGGAGGAAACCGGAGTACCCGGAGTAAACCACCGACCTACGGCAAGTCACTGGCAACTTTCTCACACTAGCGCGCCCCGGACGGGAATCGAACTAGGAGGTGAAAGGCTCTTATGATTACAAGTTGGCGACTTTAACAACTAGGCCACCGCTGCCCCTACTGTAATAAGTCAATAAAATAGTCACAATATTTGCAAATACTTAAATAAACTACATTCACTTAAAAACTGTTAAATATATTGAGAATTCTTGGCTTATGAATTAATATAAAATCACCTTAACAGAAACATTAAATTTTACTCTAGAAACAGCCCCATCTTTTACCCAAGTGCCAAAAATCATGCATATTTGAAAGGGTGTACAAATGTAGATATGTTTTCATATAAATTAGTTTCACATATAGTATATTAATAGATTTACCTGCAAATTCATTTCCAGATTCAATCTCTTTAGCCAGGTATACCTAAAAAATAATTAATCATACAACATAATAAACTCTTTTGATCAATTGTATGATAGCAAGAATAAAAACTAAACAGTTCATTTCAATAACATATATGTATTTGTTTAATTTCAAAATGTGTATGCCTAGTTTCTATATAAACCTAGCCATTTTAGTTTGAACAGGACTCTTATTACTACCATTAACAGAGAAGTGTTAAATGTTTTGCAAGAATTTCATTATAATACAATGTATATGTAATTACTGAAAGTTACATGGAAATATAAGACTACAAATTATGTCACCATATATTTGTATTTACATATAAATAGCAAAGGCAAAATGGTAGTGTTTTTGCAAATGGTTTAATTAATATAATTGTGGGTAGGTTAACATGGTTAATTTGTTTATGTTTATGCATGTTTTTACAAAAGCTATAAAGAAACATGGGCATAAAATCTTTTATTAGAAATGAAGGCACCTAAAAATTAGGGTTTGCAAAAACACTCCTTTTTTGTTTGGCCTTATATATTTACCGTTGAATAAGCTCCCTCTCCAATGACTTTACCAAATATAAAATCATTTGGTGTCCTTTTCTGGCTTGTTGACAGTTTCCTTTCAACAGGTTTTTCTGACTCTATTGACATCTTACCAGGTATATCTGTACAACAACAAGCTTTTAAGTTAGATGTACAGTTCTGTGCAAAATGTGATTCGTGCTTAAGTCTTTTTATTATGTATTAAATGTGAATTCACAATTGTTTTTTAAAAAATGATTGTGAAGTCAATTCTTGGCCCACTTTAATGAAAATTGAACTAAAAAATGAGGAATATCAAATTGTTTGTCAGAATTTCTATGGAGGTTCCTGTTGCCTGATTAAAATTTATTATAATTAAAACATGATAAACGTTTCTTATGATTGCAATTTACTAGGCTATATACAGAAACATGGTGTGCAGGATTGTGAAATAAATTTAATTCACCACCAAATACAAACTTCAAAAACATAAATTAAATTTACATGTATAACCTGTAACATAAGCTATTTTAATCTTAATTAACGTGAAAATTCTGTTAAATTGTTTAAGAAACAACTTCACAGTAATATTTCTAAAAATAAGATACCTGCTGGGCTTAATAATGTCTTCTGGCTGGAATAGCGTACCCAGTAATTACATTTGGTATTTGATTAGTTAATAAGAAAACTTTTGATGTTTTTGTGAAACTTCCACCTTGTGTTACCTTCTGGGGTTTGAGCTCAACAATTAGAAGAAATGTGAATTTTTCTCTCCAAAGTACACCTCTACAAAATTTTGTTTGAAATTACCTTAATCCTGTGGTTTCAGAGAAGTGGAAAACTTGAAAAATAATCATATTTGCTAAAGTATTAATTTTAATCAAATTCAATGGGAACAACCGATTTTTGAAACTTATTTTCATTTGGAACGGCCAACAGGTCATAGATGATTTTGTACTGAAGGATCAAACATAGTTTTGGCAAATGGTGAACATTTAAGTTCTTCAATCATTTCAGCAATGCTTGCATGCTTATGATCAATTAGCATGAATCTTGCTGCTCTGCATTGTTTTTCCCTTTGTACAATCTTTAACATGTTATTTATGTTTTGTAAATTAAAACACTCAAGTTTTTGGAGGAGGAATAGGATATGAGTGACTTTGTACTGCATAAAGCCTAACACTCATCCAAATCCATACCTATAAATCAAAAGTGTTAGATCAGAAAATATGTTTATTCATAAAATAGTATGGTAAAATAATGAAACGGTTATAGCCTTTTCATTTTGGTCGATACAGAGAGACATGTATATAGACTTTTCAAGGACATATCCATACCCCCTTAAAGAATAAATCTGTTTATACATAATAATTGGTTATAATTAGGGTTCCTTAGCTATAGCTACCACCTTTACTTTTACCCAAATCCTACCCCTAACTTTTTATTGGTTTACAACCTAAGATTTACAAAATAACCCTGACCGACCTTTTAAATCCAACAATTTCATTAAAAAATGTACCGGTATGTCCAGTTTTAGATGCTACACATATATACAATCTAGTTCATTAATTGCTTGAAACAAAAAGTTGCTTCAGAATAAACCTATTATGATTAATTTACTACATATTAATACAGTATTATGAGCATATTCAGATATTACACAATTCACATACAAAAACAAGAGGCCCATTGGGCCTTAACGTCCATCTAGATTGGCATTTGTATACTTTTAACCCTAGGGCCACATCTTGAACAAATTTGGTTCTCCATGCCCTAAAGTTACTACAAACCAAAGCATTAAGCACTAGGCCTTCTAGTTTATTAGAAGATTTTTGAAGTTTTGACAATTTTCCCCCCTTTTGGCACCCTAGTGGTGCCCTCTGGGGGCCCAGCCCTTTCATTTGAACAAATCTAAATCCCCTTCCCCTGGGGATACTTCCTACTAAGTTTGGAGGAAATAGGTCCAGTGGTTTAGGAGAAGAAGTCGAAAATGTTAAAAGTTAACGACTACGGATGGGATTTGTATGAGAAAAGTCCACCTTGGACATTTGGTCCAGATGGACTTAAAGCCATATTCATCTGCATCCTACTGGTAGTTTTTCTGCTTGTGTAACATTTATGTATATATCTTATGTTAACGGGTCAATATTGATACTGACCCCTCTGGGGTTCGAACCTGGGACTTCTGCCTCCACAGTCCAATGCTCTATCCATTGAGCAAAAGGAGATCTCCTTTAATGAAAGCTAGAAGGAGTGTTTTTAGGCTATTTTTCACACTGTGACATTGTCCCCCTCCAGTGAGAGAGGCATTCTGACTCTCAGAGGTACAACATAACTGTGGACCCTGTAAAAGATCTATGTCACATTTCTGTCAGGCATATTTGATATACCCAGTTCCCTAAGTGGGCACCAAATGTAATAGGGTCAATAAAGATACTGACCCCGCTGGGTTTCGAACCTTGGACCTCTGACACCACAGTCCAATGCTCTACTGATTGAGTTCAAGGAGATCTCCTCTAGCAAAAGCTATTAGGGTGTTTTTAGGCTACTTTGCACACTGTGACATATATAGTCCTAAATAGACACAGTTATCTATAATTATGTTTTATCAAAATAAAATTACCTACAGACAATATTGCAAGGAGTTCTGATAGGACCAGTCATTCTTATAAGTGTTACACGAGGCACAGCTTTATTTCATCTGAATATTCCAAATCAACTTTTGGCAAAACATAAAACATTTAGAATTTGTTTTGTTTCTGTGGGTATATTGCTTACCAGCTATAATAGTGCTCGGACACTATCATGAGCTGCCTGAATTCGGCAAGTGACCATTGGCCGAACACAGTCTTTCTAGAAAATATACAGAGGGGAAAATATTTAAGTACGTATAAACAGGTCTATGGTGACAGAATCTTACCAAGCAGTTCAATAAATACACGCGAAAAGGTCTACAATAAGCATTTTGAGATTCGAGTCGAGGAAGGAGGTTTCAAAGCGGAAGTGTCTAGTACCGGCGGAACAGGTTACCGGACATGCGTAATGTTAATAAATATTTTTCTATTTTCGCAACCCTACTTTGTTTGAAATGTCATTCCAAAACGAACCTCAAAGTTTGAAGTCAATTAACAAACGACCACAACAAATTAAACAGTCAAAACATTAAATGGTTTTAACATCAACAGTTGACATAAATATATATAGCGATGAGAACCTAGATGACGTCACATCTGTCACATCCGGGTCTTATTCAAAGATGGTCGACTATCACCCTATTTCCGGATTGTCGGAAGGTTTGCTTACAACTTATTTAAAACTATTTGTCTGACAACCTCCTCTTGAAACAATGACACGTGAATTCTTTCATACTCAATATTCATTCTTCTTTAAAATTGTTATTTTTTCCTAAACTGTCGAATGTTGAGAAACTGCAACATCCTCAAAATATGAAGATTCATGTTTATGACATGAGACAGTGATGTCAGATGATGGTGATGATGGATGACGAAGTCTTGTGGTAATCTATCTCATGTATACACCAACAAATTTGTTATTGTTTTAAGTATAACCTGAATATGTCGATGAAGCGATGTATGTTGAAAATATTTTCTTGGTTTTTCTTCCCAGATGTGTGCATTATATTCATTTACAGGTCTTCGCTAAGAGTAAGAGTTGATTGTTTAACATCCCTTGTAATCGCTTTTGTGATTGTCTCTACATCACAAAAGCGATTACGTCCCTTGCAACATAATTTAGGTCGCATCAAAAAAGTGTTTGCTTGTGACAGTGTGCATTGATAACAACTTAATAGTGCTGCCCCACTGAAATATCACATTGACGACACATTGAAATACTTCACTTGTCACATTTTTCGACACCAACCTGTCATTTTACTACCCATAATGTTGAACTCTTAGCAAAAGGAGAAAGAAGATTTCCTAGTTTTAACGTCTTGGGTGCATATGACTTGGCAGCTTTTGTCTCATATCTCCGGTAAACAAAAGTCACAGTTTTGCGTTTGTTAACAACTACATGAAGCATGCAGAGCTTGTCAGTCTGGTAGTTTCGCTATCACATTATACAATGTGGATAAAAGCCAAGGATACCGAGTGCTGATATTTCCGATTGACTGCACATGTCAAACCTGTTGATTGCATTTTACCACTAGTCTTGTCACCTCGTTAGCTTTACTGTCCAAATTAAAGGTAGATTTATTGTAATCATTTGTTGTAATCGTTGTAAACAAAAAGAGGATGGTCATGGATGTTTGGTAGTTTTACAGGTAATTAAGTATGAAAGGGGTACAACTTTCAGGATGATTGACGAGTTCACAGCAAGCGAGAAATCGTCCCACCAAGTGCACGCTTGTGTCAATGTGTGCATTGATTGATTTGTTAATTGATTGATCTTATCATCATGAATAGGGCTCATGCAGCCCCCTTTTAACAGTTAACATGTTGTTACGACTTACAGTCAGCATTCATGGATGGAATACCCATATTCATAATGATCATCTGATTAAGACTTTAAAAGAAGTAGATATATTTGATAAAATGTCTGTGAAATGCATATAATCTAAAGAAAAGACTTGCATATTTCATAAAGATCTAGAGAAATGGGTAAATTTTTATAAATAAAAACTTGTGTTATTTGTATGACCATCTGATGTCAATGAAAACTTCAAAAGAAGTAAATATATTAACTGTTACTCTGAAAGGCATGATGTTGATGTTTATATTGTACACGTATATTGCTTCATAGACTAGTGTTTAGTGATCTGATGAAAAGAAGTAAACATATAAATTATCATTTCATGTAGTGAAAGTTTATTATTTATCTTGTCTACATGATTTATTTATTATGTATGATAAATTAAACTTTAAAATGATATTTTTTGTTGTCCAAATTGAAGTGCATTTTAATTAGAAAACCACTAAAACAGAACCAAACGTCAATAAAAAACCTCCCTAGTTTCCCCCTCAAATCTCTCTTGTTGAATCATAAATCTCCCTAGTTGTCATACCAGGATTATCACATGTATGAATTTGATACAACTTTCAAATCTTGGGGTGTCTGTATAAGTTCTCAAGCAATGTACATTGTTTCTTTTGCTGTTCATGTGCTAAACGTCTGGGGCGTGCTAGTGTGAGAAAGTTTCCAGGGACTGGCCGTAGGTTGGTGGTTTACTCCGGTTTCCTCCACCAGTAAAACTGGCAAGACCGTAAATAACCTTAGCTGTTGATCGGACAATAAACCCTTGATACAAACAAACAAACAAATCATGTGCTATACTTGAATAACAGCATTAATGATGTTTAATTACCTACTGTATATTTACAGAATCTTGTTACAACCACAATGTAAACATGTATGGTCGGCTACATGTACATTTTTAGCTCGCCTTCGAAGAAGGGGGGGCTTATGGAATCACTCCGGCATCGGCGTTGGCGTTGCCAGGTTAAAGTTTTGCTGCAAGTGTTGAAATGCACTAGTATACAATCAAATATGT
>JAUMGZ010170788.1:0-15010 GCA_032359645.1 Pododesmus macrochisma | reverse complement strand
CCACCAGTAAAACTGGCACGTCCGTAAATGACCTTAGCTGTTGATCGGACAACAAGCCCTTATACAAACAAACAAACTATCTTTACTTGTTCTTTTAATGATGGAGAATTTAATCAGCCTATATTCAGAAAATTTGTATCGTACAAATGATGCTGGAAACCAGCTTTAATGTGCAGATCAGTTTCTGACGTGGTTACAGGATGAACCCAATGTCTTTGTAAAGGCTACAAAGAATAATTTGACAAATTTATACTCCACAGATGTTCGGTTAATTATTATTTGTTTTATTGGAACACTAACTTTTGTCTCTTTAATGTACAATCTGTCACATGATAATGCTGTCTGCCTGTGGTAGTGCAGACTGGATGTTTATTTTATAGTAATACATCCATGAAGACAAACTTTTGATATACCACTCAGTCTTTTTATTCTGACACTGAACAAAGTAATTTTGTGGGTTTTGTTTGAATGTAGTTTACCAGCCAACGAGTCGGCTTCATTCCTGTGGTTTTTCACTTCCTCTGTGTCAAACTGTGACCCACCAGTCTTTGTAGGTACATTTTTATGTACAGAAGAAAAAGTTGTATATTTGCATAACCAACAGTAATGCTTTACTATCAGTAGCTTAGATTAATATTATACTCTATACAAGAATTCCTTTACATAAGGTTTCTCCTATGGCTCATTGGTATATTGAGTCTTTTCTCTCCTTGATTACAATCAAGAATGATGCACCATTAAATTGACCGTCTCCATATGACCTAGACATGTGTTGAAAGGGACATTAAACCACAATAAAACAAACAAGCACCATTACCTTACCCTCATTGGTTTTATCTTTTTAGATGTAGAAGCAAGAAATTTGAAGAAGGGGATGTTTTTTAATCCGGATCCTTACATTAAGATGACAATACAACCAGGAAAACTCTGCTCGTCATCCAATCGTCACCATGTTGAAACTCGAACCGGTATTTGTACAGCAACAACAAACCCACATTGGCCAGAAGAGGTAACATGCCATTGAAAATGGTACCACATTGCAAGTTTGTTAATGTGCTAGATGGGGCCGCAGTGGCCTAGTGGTTAAAGTTGCCGACTTGTAATTATAAGAGCTTTTCACCTCCTAGGTTTGATTCCCGTCCGGGACGGCCTAGTGTGAGAAAGTTGCCAGGTACTCCGGTTTCCTCCACCAGTAAAACTGGCATGTCCCTATATGACCTTAGCTGTTGATCGGACCTTAACACCAAAAAAAAAAAAAAAAAAAATGTACTTCATCATCATCGTCCTTTTTTGGTGCTTGTACTCTTTGGATCAATGAGAAAATAATGTCGAGTGTACGAATTTCAACAAAGGTCTTGATGCAGCATAAATTATTAAAAACTCTTCATTTCATAGAAATATGCTGTAGATATGATTTTTCACTTCTAAAGTCTTATTCGGGTCGACCTTAGAGCATGAGATATAACTTCCTTAATGGGTCATAAATGAGGCCACACCTAGGGGTCATAACTGAAGATAGGATTCTTCTCTTGAACTTTCAAGATGTTATTTGTTGAGTGCACAAGTACCTCTAAGTGCCTACTGTTGATAATGTAACAGCTTGTACTATAACATATCTAGACATCTGCAGGGTGTGATGTGAAGCTAAAGTCTAAAATTGTTTTTCTTGGAATCTTGTAAGCACTGTTATTTGGCTCCTTTTACATGTCACAGAGAAAAGTTTACTTGGCACGTTTTGTACCCAGACAACTGCAGGGTCACCTCGGTGTGATGAAAAGCTAAGGTTCTAAAATCGTGTTTCTCGTAATCTTGTAAGCACTGTTTTTTGGCTCCTTTTACATGTCACAGAGAAAAGTTTACTTGGCACGTTTTGTACCCATACAACTGCAGGGTCATGTCACCTGGGTGTGATGAGAAGCTAAAGTCTTAAATCGTTTTTCTTATGACTCTTGTAACCACTGATCTTATGGCTCCTTTTACATTTCATAGGAATTTCTTATGGCTCCTTTTACATGTAACAGACAATTTTAATTGGCATGTTTTGTACCTAGACAACTGCAGGGTCACCTAGATGTGATGAGAAGCTAAGGTCTAAAATGGTTTTTCTCAGAATCTTGTATTAACTGTTTTATTTCTGCTTAGAAATAATTCTAACTTATCTAGTTAATTTTGTGAACAGACATTTCTAATAGGTGGTCTCATTGTCTCCTAGTCCTTGTGTCATCAGGCAGGTGATTATAATGTTGTATTCTCGTACAATTAACATTTAAGAATTTGGATTAGGTTTTATCATCACTGTAGTCTCGTTTTCGCGACCAATACTTGTGTATTGCCAAAATATCATGACTCGTTATTTCTATTCCAACATAATATATTTGAATAGAAATAACTGAAGTCTTCAGAAATGATAATGCAGGTTAAAGCTTAAAGTGATAATGATGCTAAGTTAATACAGAACGATCTTAAATGTATGTTAACTTTTATTTCAAATGTATATAATAATTAGTGTGTAATTATAAGAACAAAAAATCATTCATATTTTTGTAGAAATTTTGTTTCGAGTCATACCCAACGGATGTGATGGAGTTTGAAGTCAAAGATAAATTTGCCAAAAGTCGTCCAACAATCAGTAGATTTCTAGGAAGAGCATCACTAGCTGTGCAAAGGGTGATTGACAGATCGAAAAACGGGTAAGATAGTTTGTCAAAAAATGGATGAAGATAGTTTATCACTAAGAAACCCAAAGAAAGTAAAGTTGCTAGAAGTGATAAAAAAACTGAAAAAGTGCTCTTAAAGTTCTTGTTCAAGGAATACAGTTGTAATTTTGTATTAAGAGTTTTTAATACCTGATTTAGTGACATGTTTTTGCAAACCATTAACTATGTGATTCATGTTTGTTATTGAAGGTATAGTAGTTTCTCCTTGGATCTTACCAGAAGAAATCCTTCAGACAGTGTCAGTGGTGTGTTGATGTTTAATGCAGCTGCAGAAGAATGGAAAGAAGGTATATTAGTCAAATTTAAACTTTGTTTATTTCACAACGATTGAAATACAAGTTATTACAACTTATGTCAAAATCTCTCTTGTTTGCACGAATGGTAGCGCCAGTGGATACTTTCTGTGGGAAGAAACTGGAGTGCAGGAGGAATTCCACGTGTTCAGGTTGGCGATCCTGTACCATCCCACTAAGAGCACCGCATATCGAACCCTGGGTCGCATTGGGGAGAAGTGAGCGTCTTAACCACTACACTACCTGGACATCTCATTACATTACATTACTGCTACAGATATTTATGAGCTACACATATCTACCACTCAGGAATGATCTCAAAATGTAGCAATAATTGTTGTAAAAATGCAGACAGTATTTGATCCTGTTCAAGTGGCTGTCTGTTTGTGTAATATGTTTCTTGAGCATATCTTGGGCAATGGTGGAACATTTTTCGGTCAAAATTTGTCAAGAGTTATTAGCCTTTAACTTTTATAAAATCTTCTGGGTAAACATATATTTCGAAATTTGTGCGAAAGCGAAAGTAAGGAAGAAGGGGTGTTTTTAAGAGAAAAATGTTATTTCTCCGATGTTGGATGAATTATTTTTACAGCTTTTATTTCAATATTAATTAGGTTTAATCAAATATATGGTTAGTACTGACTGGAACATGTGAGTGAAGTTATGTGTACAAATATCACACAGTAAATACATAGAGGGTTTGTCCACAACCGTGGATTCTATCACCAGTCTACCAGCACAAAGCGAGCGCACTAACCACTGGGCCACTGCGCTGTTAAAAATATAAAGGGAAAGAAAATAAAATATTTTGAAACTATGTAAAAAGTTGTGTTCTAATGATTGACAGCAAGAAAAATAACTGAATAGAGGAAATATTATATTCACAATGACATACTAACACTTCATATATTTGTATTGAGTTAAAATAGACCACAACACACCGGATGTTGAATTCTTCATTTATTAGGTCTGCATGTTTTGCCGAATTGTAATATATTTGTGTTTAAACTTTTCATATGCACTGATAAAACATTTCGTTGAATAAATTCTGTTTTGTTTTTCAGACTTTCAAAATAAGAGACCCCAAAATAATCACCAGAAATTAAATCATCCAAGAAAGTCTTCTCTTCCTGACCCATTGACAGACCGCACAATTAGGAATTCATCAACTCTTATACACAGACATACAGACCCTGAGCTATCACAGCTAGCACTTGCTGTTTGTAAGGATGATATTAATTCTCTCGACGACCAGGAGGATTCTGGGATATCTATGTATAACATGTCGCAGGGCAGGATTCCAGATGATGTTGACCTCACACAAAATGAGGAGGAACTATTAAGTTGTAGTCCGCCAAACTTAGCCTCTGTGCCAAGCATTGTATGTGATTTTCATAACAATTTTGAAATAACAAATTCTAGATCCGACCAGACTATGACTGCATCTAGTAGTGATAATTCGGGCGGATCAGAAGTGCATGTACCCACAGCACTGGAGGCGTGGGTGTCTGCAACTGTTAACTCTGAGAATGATACTTCTACAACAAATTCTGATATAAACTGGGCTGGACAGAGCTCGCTGGACAACACAGTTACTACGGGTGACGATGATGTGTCTTCTGTAGATATAGGTGCAGCTTCTGCTGCCGAACTTGAAGTGTCGGTGATAGAAAATATTCCACCAACATTGAGTTGCTCTCAAACAGTGCAGGATAATATTGAAAGTTCTTTATGTTTTCTTGAAAGTGGAGATGCTTTACCATCAAAAGTAGAAAGTGACGAAGCTACGTCAAAAAGTGATGAAGCTACTTCAAAAAGTGACGAAGCTACTTCAACATCTGGGGTACAAAATGACGTGTCCTCCCTGAATGGGGAAAGTGATAAATCTGAACAATCAGATCAACGAAGTGAAGTGGTTACTGAGCAGGCATCTAAAAGCTCTGCATCATTATCCGCGGATACTTATGTGCATAATGAGATTTCTGAAACTAGTGAACCCCCGTTACGGGAGGAAAATTCAAAAAGTGTAGAAGATACAGTGACTGGACCTGTGCTGCCACCTATATTACCCCCAAGAACATACAGAGCCCCACCTCTTCCTCCCAGGCACAGACAGGAAAGTGCACCCCCACTGCCACCAAGAACTCCAGAAAGAAATGAAAAACCTCCTTTTACCCCTCATATTCCTGTGTTATCAACTGAAGAAGGAGCAGTAGTATCAGAACCAAGAACTCTTGAACCCCCGCCGCCTCCTCTCCCTCCCCGTAGATACAGTCCTGTTCCAGGATTTCAGAGTGGCTCGGGGGATAGCACTGGGTCCTTGACTTTGGGGGAGAGGGAAGAGAATAGTGATAGAAATAGCTTTGATAGTATGGAAGCCTTTCAGGGTTCACAGGAGAATTTATTGAACTCAAATTCCCCAGAAACCTCGTCTGACAGGGGTTCTGCAGTTAGATCCTCCTCTGAAAGAGGAGCAATAGGTAAAACACATTCTCCCTCTGTGTTGACTTTACACTCTTCTCACTCTGAAGGACTTCTTGTTTTGGAGGAAGAGGGAGGTAAAAAGAGACGGAGGAGGAAGAAACACTCAGGAGATAGTAACTCTAGTAATCTAAGTAGTATTAACAAACCTCCTTCTCTAACACCTCCAAATCACCAACTGAACAATGTTGCAACTAGTCATACAGTGACCAAGCCAAGTAGTGGGGCTACAAGGTCGGCTGTGAGTGGTGGAACTGTTTTTGCTCAATTATCCATGTTGCCATCTATAGAGTCTGTTGTGTCTAAGGACTCGCGTCACGACTCGCCCAGCCCAAATAGTAGATCCCTTGAGTGTAGTCCTCGTGCCAGTCCCCTGTCTATGCAAACCTCATTTTCTGATAGTGTGACAGATAGAGCTAAATACAACAAAAGACGGAGCTTGGCTCAACCACATGTGGATAAAACATTACATTCAACACCGCACAGGGCTGCAGGCGAGCGGCATTCTTTGGCGGTATGTTCTACACCCACCTCTGGTGTGGCCATTACACCAAGGGGACGTATACTCAGTGACGAAGAAAAACAACAAAATAGAGAACAAATTGTTCAGCAACTTCAAAAGTGGACACAAAAATTAAAGGAAAAAGGCAAAAATGATTCAGATGAAACTTCTTCAATAGGAAGTAGTGAGGGTGGAATTAGAACATCTATAGCAAGTAGCGAAGGAGGACTCAGATCCTCTATAGCAAGTAGTGAGCCAGGGGCAAGGTCCTCTATAGCTAGTACTGAAAGTGGCTTGAGACCTCTGGCTAATAGTGAAGGTGGGGTGAGATCTTCCATAGCTAGTAGTGAAACTGGTACAATATCTTCCTTAGGTAGTAGTGAAACTAGTACAATATCTTCTGTAGGTAGTAACGGAAGTGGAGTGAGTGGGTGTGATAATTTAAGTTTTCAGAATGACAGTGGTGCATCGTCAGGCCATCCGCCTTTAAAGGCTTCATTGTCAGCGCCTGGTAACCAGAAGTTGGCGACGCCAAACAGGCTGTCTCATTCTCCGTCCTCATCCGTGGAGAGTGTAGTCAGTAGCAAACACAACAACACGAGAAACTTTGATGTGTCCCATAGAAATGTTGATGTGTCTCCTTCAAATGCTGTGGTGTGGCAGCTACGGCAACCTCAGCAACACTCGGCTCCATCCAGTAAAGGTAAACATTACAAGCATACAATAGATCATGATCAACAACACTCGGCCCCATCCAGTAAAAGACATTACAAGCATACAACAGATCAACAACACTTTATTGGTAAACTTTATGAACAAACAGTTACAAAAACAAATCAAGTGGTTTTTATATAGAGTCCAATTAACGAATTATGATAATTAAAGTGAAAAAAATCACAATATATCTAGTTTTTTGTCTTTTAACTTATTTTTATATGTAATAGGCATATTTTATAACGACACAAAAATAAACATTTATATGTTGTATTGAATTAACTCATTATATTATCTTGTTAAAGGGAATTTGATAACGTTTTTGTCATATTACAAATATAATCAATACATCTACCTTTGTTTTGATTCTGACTTAGTGGATGGACCTACAAGTCGTGAATCTCCCCTTCCAAAGTTACCTGCCAGGAAAAAGTATCACCGAGTTGATCCCACTCCTGGTGATGAACCTCTTCCACTTGGTAATACACTTATGATCATTCTTGTTTTGTAAACATGCAAATTAAATTTTGAATCTAAGCAGCAATTTTTTCGTGAAACATATTTCACAAGACAGTTTATTTGATGACTTTCTTAGTGAACATTGAGATAACACTTAAGATAACAGCAATGGAATATTTACAAACTAAGATCAACAATTCACATATTTCAACTACGTAACAAACTCTAACTTTATATGGATATCAAGTAGTAACATAAGTTAATATTTGAATAAAAGTTACAGGGTATTACTATGTTATATTACGAACTACATGTACCTTTTCCTTCAATAAATATTAACATCAATGTGTCATAAAATTGATAATTTGGTGATTCTAATTTTTGCTATCATTTGATGTGTTTATGTGTTATGTATTGTGCACAGGTTGGGAAGCTCGAGTAGACAGCCATGGTAGAATATTTTACATTGATCATATCAACAGAACAACAACATGGCAGAAGCCTCAAAGTGGACAGCGTGCAATACAGAGACGTCCCACCATCAGCTCAGAACAACGTCAACAACTAGACAGAAGGTGGGCTTCAAGTTAAATTGTAGACTGCTCAGTTTTTCTACTCACCCCAAATATTATATAGTTTCTAAAAACTTAAGGGCAATTAATGTAAACTATATGCTGCTGTGTAGAGTTTTAAAAAAAAAAGCAGACATCAATACTGAACAGAAATGTCTTCGTGTTTTAGGAAGCAAAGTTTTACACATAATTGCTTCTTGAACAAAACAAGTATTGCTACACATGTTGCACAGAATGGGTATTGGCACATTGTTTCTTTGTTTTGTCTTCATATAATTACTGCAAAATTTTGTATTTGATTTGACCTATTAAACATGTTCATGTTTTCTAGCTATAGAAAGTAGTTATTGTGAATTTCTTATTTTCTTGCAAATGCTCCCCTTTGTTGAATAAATTTTGATTTATGAAGAAGTTTATTAATGATTTCAGGTATCAAAGTATCCGACGTACGATCACACAAAGTCAGCCTGATACAGAAAACACATCAGCAGAGAGTACCTCATCCGGTGAGTGGTGTCCTTATATAGTCATTACTGCAATTATGAGAACTACTGTTCAAGACTCCTTACCATAATAGAGGGTTGCGAGTAAGGATAGGGATTTAATAGAGGGTTGTGAGTAAGGAAAAGGATTTAATAGAGGGTTGTGAGTTAGGGTAAGGATTTTAAATTTGTTCAAATGAAGTAGCTCGTCCTGCTTGGGCACCACTAGGAGACCAAAGGGGGAAAAATTGTCAAAATTTTCTATTATAATAAACTATTAATCAAATACCAAAAATTTGATTATATACTTATTCCAACCAGATAGATGTTAAGGCCCAATGGGCCTCTTGTTAGATTAATATACCAAAGGCAGAAATTATGTACTATATTGTTGATATGGCATATTTTATACTTTAAAGAGAAATAAGAATAATCTTATAAACATTTTGTACTTTACCAACTGAACAACACTTCTCTACAGTATTAATGACACATTTTGACTTGTTGTTTTTCAGGTGGAAGTGACACAAGCCCTCAGACGTCGGCTCAGTCCAGATTAGCTCCCCCTGTTCCAGCCCCTGCTGATATGCAGGATACTCGATTACCATCTGTTAAATTTCTTACCAGATCCGATTTCTTTCCAATTCTACAAAGTAACGATGTAAGATCATCTTCATTTTCAAGCTAAGATAGACATAAGACATTAGAAACCCTCAAAGATTATAGAACTATGCATTAAAAAGGTTTTTAAAAAAAAAAAAAAAAAACAATCGAAAAATGTGAAACTAATAGTTGTCAGCAGGATCGTTTATCAATGAAAAAAGTCATTTTAATCTTTTATATGTTCAAGATCTTTGAAAATTACAATATTTTGTTAATGAAAGGGTACATCTATCTCCTCAAATATTTTGCCAGTTATACATTATGTAATAGTATTTTAAAGTACAAAATTCTGCAGTCAGATTCCTCAAGGAATATATACTTAAAGTAGATTTGGTAAATTCTTTTATCTGTGTGTTTATTTCAACATATAGAGAGCCATGGTGGAATATAATAGAAATGCCACTTTAAAACACATGATCAACAAAGTTAGAAGGGATCCCAAAAATTTTGAAAGGTGAGAAATTGTTTCTGGAAATATTTGAACTTGGACAGGATCTGCTGTATTTTTTCAACTGTGTAATATACAAGAAGAAAAAACTCTGTATCTTTTTTCTGTTTCTTTATAATTGATAAATGAATATATATTTTTTTATAGAAATAAGTGAATTATTAAGAATTTTTAATATGTATGGCATAATTGTATAGAGCAAATTGTGCATAAGCCTGTGGCAAAAATACCATAGAAATTACAACTTAGTTTGTGTCGTCATTTCACAACGAATCCACGTGTTATATGATGATGTGATTATTTTGTGGTGGATTCTAGTAAATAAATGTTCCGGTGAGTGATATATAAAGTGATAGTTTTGTATTCCTTACCAAATTGAAGAAATCGTGTGGTGACAATTTGTTGGCAATCGAGATTGCTTTGCGACGTCTTTTTAATCGAGAGGAACTCTGCCCCTAAAACGAACAATATCAGAAATCGTTCGAGGGGCAGAGGAATCATTTTGGAATATGGTCCCGAACAGACAGTTGCAAATAACTTTTCCACCAACTCCGAAATAGTTAATAGTTATATTCATTTACGTAAATAGACCTGAACTTATGCATGTATCCATCCCGTTCATTTTGTTTTGCTGGCACGTGTGTATACGCTACAAATATCTACGATACACACTGACACGTGATTATAATGGAATGCAAGCCCAGAATTGGTCTAGTCCCCGCCCCACTTTATTGTGATTAGGTGACATATAATGTCAATTAAATATCGCTGCATTTTCAAAAGTGTACAGACAAGAGAAAGAATTCTGATTGACATATTGTTGTACTTGTAACATTGAGTTTAAACGACACGTGGTAACTCCCAATTTCTACGGTATTTTTGCCACAGGCTTACTTACATTAAACTCTACAACTTTCAAATGCGTCTATATAAAAACTTCACAGATTTGCAGGAAATCGGCTATTTAAGTACATCTGTGCCGATGACCTTTGACCTTTACCCCTATGACCTCAAAATAATAATAAAATTATCTCTATATTATTCAAGTACAACTTTCAAATGCATATACCCATACTAAATATTTATGGCTTTCCAGCAAATAGGCATTTCTTTGTTTTATGAGTTTACCTTAAAAAAAGGGGCCATAACTCTGTAAATTATGACCGAATACGTCTGCATTTTCAACTCATGCCAGATCTCATTGACATAAGGCTACATACAAAGTTTCATTTAAATCTGTTTCAATCAACTCAATTTATTGTGTTCACAAGGTCAAATGTGATAAAACTGCAAAGGGCCATAACTCTTGAAATTATGACCGAAACGGCCCCTTTGTGGAACCCATCCAAGATCTTATCAATATAAGGTTATCTACAAAATTTCATAGGAATCCTTTGATATTTACTCTCTAGTTATCGTGTTCACAACATTTCATGTAAACAATCTGCAAAGGGACAAACTCTGTAAATTATGGCTGGATCCGCCTGAATTTCGAGCTTATCCAATATCTTAGTAATGTTAGGCTGCATACAAAGTTTCACAAAAATCCCTTAATATTTACTCTAGTTATCGACAATATCTCTGAAGATAACAGTCAAATCAGACCAAATGTCAAACTCATCCAAGATCTCATGGATATAAAGCTGCATACAAAGTTTCATCGAAATCCATTCATATTTACTCAAGTTATTGTGTTCACAAGGAAATGTTAACACACAATGCATGACGGACGACTACAGACAAAGTTTAAATTCATTCAAATTTGGAATAAATCCTTCCAGTTGAATTTGAGTTTAAGTTTGAAATAGATTTTTTCAAAATGACCACCATGGCAGCCATGTTGGATTTCGAATCGACCCGAAAAATAACAACACTTGGTCAGGGCAGGCTACTGAACATTTATGTAAAGTTTTTGAGTTTAAGTTCTGAAGTGTAAAAATTTACAAACGACGGACGACAACTGATAGCAATAGGTCACTCGAACCTTCGGTTTCGGAGACCTTAAAATGGTAATATTTGACATTCCTATACCAGGCTTCAGAAATGTCAGTCTCTGAACATGAAGTAATATATTGCTGAGGCAAAAAAACAAGATCAAATCCAAGAAACTTTCATGAGACTGTTATTAAGGGATTTTCATGTCTTTTGCTTTGGGATTTCAATGTTAATACTTATTTGAACTCTTATGTCTTAATGCACTATATTTATATCATAAAGATTTATAACTGTTTTCATCATTCATCTCTAAAGAGATTATATGTTTTTACTTTACCTTTTAAGTAAATCCTGTCACTCCTCATCAGAAATGATATATTTGAAACAATCAAAACTGTGCTCATTACAAAATAAGTTGCAGGTAAAAAAATCACCAAGAGAGAAAAATGCCAAGGCATTAAAACCTGCTAGAAACATTTCTAGCACATCAAGATCAAAATTTGAACAAAAAGCACAGGATTCTGCAAATTGGATTGGACAAGCAAAGACTATGAAGCCACAAGGAATGTCTGTCAGAAATGAATCCATAGTTTATCCTATAGTAGAATATATGCCATTTGTTTCAAAACTGGTATTCTTCATATATCATCAAACACAATAACACATGGCAATGCAAATTAACCGCTTTCACATATCAAACTTGATACATCACATGCAAAATTTATTCTGTGAATGCAACAAAATGTTGTGATAACTTCACAATCTACAAGGGATTGAAACTCCAATCCAAAAACAGGAATACCATTTATAATATCTGTCACAATCTTGCACATAACATTATCATAAAGAGCAAAACACAATACAAGTCTAAAGTATGAAGTTGATGCAAAGTATAGATGAAACATGTTTATGTTCTTTATGACATGCTGTGAATAAATAGTTCTGTCCATCTTCTGTATATAGTATGTAAAGTGATGGCAACACCAACTAATGTTACAAGGATCAATAAAAGAATAAATGAAATCAACACCAGAAGCACAAGCAGACTTTCCTCCATTTTCTTCAACAGTCACATACCATTCCTTAGTGCACAAAACCTGAACAGTTCAAAATATATATTGATAGGACACCTTCAAAAATGAAACCCTTTACATAAACACAACTGTCAATTCTTCTTCATCAGTATTACACCTTCAAAAATGTTATCCTTTTCATAAACACAACTGTCAATTCTTCTTCATCAGTATTACACCTTCAGAAATGTTATCCTTTTCATAAACACAACTGTCAATTCTTTTTCAATCAGTAAGGATAACAGTAACTTAACTTAAGAATAATCTGCAGACCAACACATGTTCTGCCAGTGACTCCATCTTTAATCATGTGACACATCACTTCCTGTTCTAATATACAGACCCTTCTAATCTATTGGGACTTTTAAGTCCATTGTAATTGGTACTTTTATTAAAATGAAAATCTCATCTAGTCAAATGCCTTCTTCAATCTTTGAAGAATAAATTTTCATATGACTTCATAATTGTCCATAGTTATCAAATATCAAATATTGGAGCCTTGGGTCTCGCAGTAAAAAAAAACACACTTTTGGGACATAAATCTGATAATAAGAAATTGTCTTCAATGTTAGTAAAAAAGATATATATATATATATATATATAATATTCAACAAAGATATTGGGACCACTTTAATTCAACAAGGTTGGTTTACAATTTTTATATACCTAAAATCTAGAATTGGAAAAAAGGAAACAGAATATACACAAATGTTGGGTCACTTTCATTCTGGAAATATATATATGATATCAGATATTGGGGCTTTGGGTGTCATAAATAAACAACATGCCTAAAGGGCCTAACGGCCTAAATTGTCACCTGAGATCATTTGTACAATGTTCCAAAAATTTCTCAGCCAATTGGATGCATTAAAAGATTTTGCATGGCCACAAAATGTTACAACACTTATGTGGGACCTTCAAGAACATCTGTACCAGTTTGGACATGATCCATCAAGTCGTTCTTGAGAAGTTCAATATATCTCAACCAATCAGAGGCCACAGCAATCAATTAGGATTTTGCATGGCCCCGAAAAGTAACAACACTTGTATGGGTCCCTGTGAAGAACATCTGTACCAAGTTTGGATATGATCCATCCATTTGTTCTTGAAAAGAAGTTCAAAATGTCTCAGCAAATCAGAGGCCAAGGTGTCCATCTTGGATTTCTCATGGCGCCCAAAAAGTAACAACAATTGAGTGGGACCTTATGAAGAACATTTGTACGAAGTTTGAAATCCATCCACCTAGATTCTTGAGAAGTTCAAAATGTGAAAAGTTAATACATGGCGGACAGACGACTGAGGACGCACGACTGAGGACGCACGACACAAGAAGTGATTGCAATACGACACCAGGAGCATACCTCAGGTGACCTAAAAATACTTTCACAATTGGTACCTTTAACAAAACTAACGGGACTGCTTAAATTCAGTGTTGGTTTTTCTCCTTTTTTATAAACCTGCACCTCAAATTGAAAACAGAAAACAGAATAAAGACCAATGTTGGATCACTTTCATTATACATATATATATATCAAATATTAGGGCCTTGGGCATCACAAATAAAACAGGGTCCAATGAGCCTAACAGGTCACCCAACTATATTTGCTTTATTTTTACAACTTTTAAACGCATGTTTTTACCAAATCCATCCTTGCATTTAAGTTCACAACTTTTATTCTTCTGAGTGCTGATGACCTTTGATCTTTGCTCGAACGACCAAAAAACTTTGCAATAATTATCATTGCATACATATAGTTCACAAATTAGCTAAAATTGGTCATCTAAATACTTCCATGTACTGTTGTTGACCTGTGACCTTTAACATGAAGACCTTAAACTCATGACAAAATATTCTTTTTACAATGTATCATTCTCTACAACTTTCAAAATATGATTATACAAAATATTATGCTTTTCCAGCAGATAGGCACTTATAAGGGTCATACCATTATATTTACATTTGGTATTTCTTTGTCTTAGTAAATGAGACCTGAGTATAAATAGCGTATACTACGACCAATTAATTGAAATGTTTCCCGTGAGCACAAGTTCAGTTTAAACAACTATAGTTTCACCTGAGACAAAATGTGATATTGAAAGGAATTTCTTTACTATGGTAGAAATATCAATAAAACGAAAGATTTTAACAGTAAAGCGGTAGACGAAAGACCGTTCTTAAAAGCAGTAGACTACAGCTGAATTCGGTAGAGTTAACATGTCTGATATTTGGACAGCTTTAATTCAGTGAGATTGGTTTACGATTTTTGTATACTTACACAAAAGAGCTTCTTTGCATGTTTGAACAGTCTCCTTTCCGGTTGGGTCTTGTGCTGTTTCCATGGGTGCTTCCTTAATGTTGTCAACACATTCAACAGCTTTCGGGACCTTCAAATCTCTCGCTTTAGATGTCCCATTGCAATTGGTAGAAGTTTTAATGATATCATCATCACCTACAACAAATCAATTCACATTCTGTATCATGTGCAACGCATGGGCATGAAATACAACCAGACATCAAGACCCGACTACAATTAAAACAAGAGGCCCATGGGGCCTTAACGTCCATCTGGATTGGCATTTGAATATTTTTCATTCTAGGGTCACTCCTTGAACAAAGTTGGTTCTCCATGCCCTAAAGTTACTTCAAACCAAAGCATTATGCACTAGGCCT
>JAUMGZ010170777.1:0-15011 GCA_032359645.1 Pododesmus macrochisma | reverse complement strand
TTATCTTTTATACTGGTGAACAGTTATCTTTTATACTGGTGAACAGTTATTTTTTATACTGGTGTACAGTTATCTTTATACTGGTGTACAGTTATCTTTTATACTGGTGTACAGTTATCTTTTATACTGGTGAACAGTTATCTTTTATACTGGTGTACAGTTATCTTTTATACTGATGTACAGTTATCTTTTATACTGATGTACATCTATCTTGTATACTGGTGAACAGTTATCTTTTATACTGGTGTACAGCTATCTTTTATACTTGTGTACAGTTATCTTTTATACTGGTGTACAGTTATCTTTTATACTGGTGAACAGTTATCTTTTATACTGGTGAACAGTTATCTTTTATACTGGTGTACATTGATCTTTTATACTGGTGTACATTTATCTTTTATACTGGTGAACATTTATCTTTTATACTGGTGTACAGTTATCTTTTATACTTGTGTACATTGATCTTTTATACTGTTGACAGTTATCTTATATAATGGTGTAGAATTATCATGAAGTATAAATTGCAACATTTTCTAATGATAGAAGTGGTCAGTCTCTTGTTCGTTGTCTCTGGACAATCAGTTAATCGTAGTTCACCTGTCAATGTCCAAAAGTACAGTTAGGTCGATCGTTGACACGTTTTTTATCGTTACGTCTATTTTGTGTATGCAACTTATGCTAAGATTTGTTCTAAAGTACATCCAAGTCGATTCTCTACACCTTATGCATAATCGCCGAGTAATCTTGGACATATTTTATGAATATTGCATTTGAAATCATGGCGATGTGTATGTTACATCTGACACGGTTCTACCACGTCTAGACCTCCGTCCCAGGCCAATTCCTGCCTCATCATTTATATATTTAACAAATTTTGGCGAAATGTGAATTTTTACACCCAGTTTTTTGCCTGCTCCAGAGAAATGCCACAAGTTGATACGACCTGATGGCTGTGATATCTACTCATTGTGTTATTATGGGTTGTACGTTTGTATTAAGTCTAACCATGATGTATAACCAACAACTGATAATCGAAATATAAACCGCACTTCATGCTGCATTTTATTGCACGTGTAAAGTTGAACACTACTCTCATTATGTATTTTATAGGCTTTCTGATGCAAGGGAAGTATGACACTCCGTACTTAGACCTCACACATTCATCTCGATTCCAGGTACTCAAAACTAGCTCCCTTCTGCCAAGAATTCGGAAAAAATCATTTGGACTTGTTCAAAAGTTATATCGTTATTATAACGAAATTATATTGTGCATATCCTTAGTGTTGAACCATAAAAACAAGGCACAGGGCTTTTATTAGGGTCATTTTTTAAATATATATATAAAAATCTTAATCTCAGTCGATAAGTCAAAAGGGTACCATATTCTCGAAGTACATGCGCCTTCTACGGGGTCCGAGATATTGTTTTTATCGAAATGAAATAACAGTATATATAGATACACGTTTTAATAAGAATTCAAATACAAAATACGCAATTCACACATTTGATCCCTCTTTCTCTTTTCTCCTTTTTTGCATGTGACGTATTTGTTCGTATAATTACGCCGTCCGTCCGTCCTTCTCTCTCTCTTTCTGATCAGTTTGCACATTTGTCTGTGACGTGTGCTCTCTCTCTCTCTTTCTCTCTCTGTAGATACATATTTGTCTGTGACGTATCCCCCTCTCTCTGTGCTGTCTGTAGATATATTTTTGTCGGTGACGTATCACCCTCTCTCTCGCTCTTCATGTATATACATGTGACCGTATTTTTCCTTCTTATGGTTACTCTATCCTCAGTTCCACACTAATTAGTTTTTGTTGCAGACAATTGATTGCATGTACAGCGCGATATCTGCTTTCAATTACCCTTACAATGCAGTCTCCTTTGAAATTAATTAATAATAAAAACGGGAAGATAAAAAATCACTTTCACATTTGAATTTCTCCTAACACCTGTGGTGCCATTTTCTGACAAATGGTGAATATGGCATTTTTTCTGCCTAAAAGCTGACGTAGACGATGTGTGATTGATTTAAGAAAATTTCAACAGAGTTATAAAGTTGTGTATTACACAGACGCGATATGAAACGAAGCTGTGTCTCGACTTCCGACAGTTGGCTTTTTCAGAAACAATGCATGTTGAATGGCAAAAAGCTTTTAAAACATAAGAATATAAAGTACATGTAAGTAGAGAAATTCGGGCGCCAATACCCGAGAATTATACAGACGTTGTATATTAAAACAAGAATGCTTTTCGCAATTCTAAATTTTATTTATTGGATAATTCGTCAGCTGGATGCAATAAAAATGCCATTTTCTTGATTCCAAACTTGAAGGTGTTTCTTTATTCCTCCATTCTCCGAGCTACATAACGGGCGGGAAATGGTCGTACTTATTTACGACTGGTGTCGCGATAGATGCAGTTTTATAATTATAGTATAGATAACATTTCAAGAGATTGAAGGAGAATTTGCCAGAATTATTTTGGAATGTCGTCGCACTGATGGAATGAACTTTTGCACAGTATAAAATGAAATATCAAACATGCCATTTTAGATTAAACTTGTACGTACATAAAAATGGTGTCCGGATGTGTTTCATGTTGGTTTTTTTAAATATATATATATATATAACACGTGTAATGTTTGAAAAGTCCGTGCTATAAAAAAAATAATCGGTCAATTACTAAATGGTGTACACTCGCCATCTTCCATCGCTCCATGGAGTCAACTTTTGTGAAACACGATGGAGCAATGACCGACGTCGTCCATCGCTCTATCAGCATTAACCATCGCGCCATCGTTACACACACAATTTTAATCGATGGAGCAATGAGTAATTACGGAAGATGGGTACAATCCTAGTAAGTTACCCACTAGAAATAAAGATATTATTATTATTATTATTATGTCGATGAGCCGATGCACGATATAGGGATCGACCATCGCTCCATCAGCATAATATATCGCGCCATCGTTCCACACCAAGTTTAAATCGATGGAGCAAAGGGAGATGGCGATGGGAGCAATAAACCATCGCTCTCTTGTCTATCGCTCCGTCGTGCTACACAAAAATGAGTCAACGTTGCACGATGACAAAGGGGCGGTTGAAAATCGCATAATCTTCATTTGTCATAGCTCCAACACCATTGCATATCTCTCAATCGCCACTGCCCA
This sequence comes from Pododesmus macrochisma, assembly GCA_032359645.1. Classification (NCBI taxonomy): domain Eukaryota; kingdom Metazoa; phylum Mollusca; class Bivalvia; order Pectinida; family Anomiidae; genus Pododesmus; species Pododesmus macrochisma. The sequence goes on along the minus strand of JAUMGZ010170777.1, from coordinate 11,836 downwards.
TCGCTCCATCGTCTTTCGCCCGTGACCCAATCACCAAATGCACATAGCTCTATCATCCTTCGCGCAAAACTCCATCGCTTTATCGTGCTCAATCTGATTAAAATCAGATCTAACTTGCTCCCGGTATTAGTATGTCGCAGGGTAAATCTGATGAACACCGATAGATGTCGTTACCATGACCGAAAAGTTGTGAAACGAAGCCATACTGTCTATAGTGGTTGTCAAGTAAACATTCGGAACACATCCGAGACGCCATTAAAGCCTTATAAATTAGAAAGGACCTGCACTACCGACGATTCTGTAGGCGCTTCGCTGATTGGCTGCATGGAAAGGTCAAGGTAACGACCTCTTCTACCTGTGTTGGGAGCAAGTTAGATTTGGTTTTTATCAGATTGCATTCTGTAACACAAATGTTAAGCCGAAGCTATGGAGAGATGATTGAAATGTGGTCCGACCGTATTCCAGACTCCTGTTAATAAGTTGTTACAGAGCGTACTTAAGAAAATTCATGCACAACATGCAAGGGCGCCACACATATACGCACTTTACGCACGTGCGTATAGTCATATTTTCTCAAGGTCATAATTAGTATTTAAAAATGCACAAGCATGCGAAAAATGGGGAGTTAATTTTATTTTTCCGGGTAACTTGCCCCCGGATGACCTTAGATTATCGCTGACCATCGCTCGTGTGCGTACATTTTTTATTGTCTGCACGGCCTTCGACATGAGGACCTTTAACGGTTACCCATAAATCATTGTTTCCGCAATATTAAAATGCTCATGTAATATCAGTGTGTTTCTGAATATTGTTTTACATCTCAAAGGAAACCAAGTGAAATAATTGGAACATGAGGTTTGAACTTTTGTTGGTGTTTTTGTTATTTTCAAGATTTGAATTCATGGTCCTTTAGCTCTTTTTGTCGCTGGCGTTTTAGAATCAAACATCTCATTGAAAATGAATGCAGTAGAACAAAAAAACAAACCGTCAAAATGAAGGGTTGAGATTTCCTTTTTCTATTTATTTTGTCAAACCTTACATACAATACCGACAATATTATTTTAAATATTTTTAGTTTATTTTTGACCGCTTTATTGAGGTATGTTGAATATTTTCGAACAAAGTATAAGAACATTGAAGGGTGACAGTGTTACCAAATATCATCTCTGTAAACGTGTGACAGTAACAAATCTGATTGACAGGTTGGGCGGAACCTAGTGTGTTTGGTTCCTTGAGGTACGGTTATAATCTCTGATTGGTTTATAATGAAACAATTAAAATTCAGTTTTGATTTGAAAATATCATGGGTGTTTATATTTTTCTTTATTTTAATATTTGTCCAAATTTGATTATTTTTGGTTCCGACCGGCTCGTTTTGTCCTGGTTTTATTACGGTAGTTGTGATTGAATGCCCAAATCTTTTTTCCAAACACACTGCCCCTGCATCTGAGGTGGAAGAACTGATCGCCTAAGAACAATCTTTATTTGTGAAGGTATGGGTTCATATCAAAATCTCAACGCAAAGTTACTCTACAGAGGAAAACGTTACAATGAATAATATAGTGAGTGATTAGCTACGGTCACCCCCAAAAGTACAGACGCGAAGAAAGTCATAGAAGACGGACACACACCACAGTGCGTATGTGCGAATTAATGTACATGACAGCCAAACCTGTCTTTAGAGACCACTCATGCGATCCAAGAGACATGGCCTGTATAGACAGGTGACCTTTAAATACAGGTTCAACTTAATTGAAAAGTGAAGAGGAGGGATATACAAAACCTGGCCTTTAAAGACAGATGTGTTATAACCCACTTTTAAAAAAATTACGAATTTTTATTAAAATGAGGTGTACTTTAAGGCAGGTTTGTATTTGTGAACATATATACATATATATATATTTCTCAGTCGTCGAACGAATTGAAGGTCCAAACGGAAGGAGGCAAGTACAAAAAAGGACAAAAAACAGAAATAATGGAAGCAACAGATTTAAACACATTGGAAAAACAAAAATACACTAATAATTGAGCACAAAAGAATTAAAATAACATCATAACACAAATCTCACGAGAACCGACATATGACGGTCTTTCACGAACCAGTACAACAGTGCTAACCAAACTTGTATACTTTATATGACGTCATAGTTTTACAACTTGTTCACAATTTGCATAGATACTTTAGTTGTTATTAATCATATAGGAGGCCCTTGGACCGCTGCTTTACCCTCCATCGAATGAGACCCATATACATGTTTCACCTTATTAAGTGTGTTTGAGAGTAAAATACATCTTATATCCGAATACAGACAGAGTCCTTGTTAGATAGCATAATTATCAACTCTCCCTATTCAGTAGGAGTGAGTCTCCCTATTTTCCCCCCATTTTTCACTTTTGACATTAATATAATTCCTAAACCTTGCTTATCAACTTGCTTGAAGACATTTAAAGATTTTTTTACTCATTTTCTCCCCCATGAAAATTAAAAAACAAAATATGGCAAATATGTGATTGTTGGGCTTATATAGTCGAAACCTTGGCATCTAAACTAGTGAACACTTAAAACATTGTTGAACAATGGATAAACAAAAATGCCAACACTATATACCGAGGACACGACAAAAATATATGGTTAATAAAGTATTTTAACGTCTTATATATGTCATACATGCAATTCAAAGACGGCGTACACTAGAAATATACTTGTTTCAATACTTATGGTTTAGCAGTCTCAGACTAGTTTTTATTTACGGAGATATGATTTTGAATAGTGCAAATTATTATGAAACATGGTTAGTAAATTCTACATTTAATGAAAAATGTACTGCAACTATCTTGGCTTATGATTGTTAAAATAACCGTTCTGACAAATGTCCGATAGCGAACAATAATTTGGGAAAATAAAAAACATATGATTCGTTTTAATGCTGACATCAACATTACATACCTGCTACGACCCCCCCCCCCCTCTATTACTAGTAAAGTGAAACTTCCTATTCATGTAGACTAAAATAATGGTCATCCACGCGTCTTCTCCCCATTAAAATCTTTTTTCTTTATCATTTCTTAATTAATTTAAAGACTTTTTGTTTATTACATCATTTCTTAATAAAACATTTAATTTCCCCCATGGAACCTTCAAATTTCCCCCATTTGAGGTATTCTAGGTTGGTAGGTTCGACATTAGCAGATGTTATACAGTCCTGAATACAAATGTTTCATTTCCAATATACTTATAATTCGGCTTGAAGTTAAACTAGAGATATTAAATGTATATGTAAAACGTTGATTCATCTTTAAATCTCTTTTGTTTATTCATGTTTTACAGCAACTTGATTTGTATTAACGGAAAAAACATTATTTTGATTGAATAGCTCCTAATTGATGACGTCAGAAATTATATAAAAATAGCAAATCAAATAACTCAATATTATCCTATTTTGTTTTATATAATAAGAGATGTTAACCAATTTATTAATTTCAAAACAGCTCCAATAAAAAGTATATATAAAGCGCCTATGCTATGATTATCGCCTGTGCTTTATCTAATAAATGAAATATCATGATAAAACACGCAGTAGACATTAAACCTATCTCGACAATACTCGAATGTGAATACAGTTACTTTATTTTATCACATAGAATATCAAAATTCTATAAAATGTATAAAAAATTGCAATATGTTGAGAATAATTTGTGCTGCCTTAGATTTACTGCATCAGCGAGCAATCTTAGCCGGCATTGGTCGTCTATAATACACAACTTGAGCGCTAATATGACAAACATAACCCATTTACATGGTATGACCCTCCCACTAACAGCGGCAGTCGGTGCTGGTATGATATAGGAATCATAAGGCACTTATCAATTCTTACCTCGGTATTATACTGTCTGTGCTGGCTGCCTATATCCGCTATATCCATAATATCATACAGTCCTAAGACTCCACTCGTTCCATCCTGGCTGTAGCATTTCTCAGCTCAGCTTCAGTTGCAGCGGTAGCGGTCCTTGGCTTACGGTATTCTTTCTCCCGCCAGCAGCTCGCTCACTTGTTATTTCGCCTTGCATGGTTGGTGTTTCAAGAATAAATTGGTTGTGCCAGAATATACATAAAAATAAAAAATGATTAAATCTTTTTGCCGTTTTCTGCATAAAATGCCAGTCAAATTAACAACATTTAAAACTTTCGCTTTTTCTTAATTCTGTGCTAAGTTGAAAAAATTCCTGAGCGATGTAAAAACCAAAGGGCACAAATAAATAAATAAATAAATAAACACAAAATGTTAAATGAAATTATTTGAAGAGTATGCGACCACAGATCGCCTGAGTAAATTACGTGGCTTAATTCCTCGTCGAATCTTAATGAATTTCAACAAGGAACGTGTATGCAAATACGGTGCCATGACTTGGTCAATGTCTCCGTGTGACTCCGGCTTAATACGGCGACTAGTTAAATATCGTCTTCTGTGGGGGGAATGTGAAATGAACGTGTAATTACGATGTAGCTGGTGACACTGCGACCGGCGACACGGGGACAATCAGACAAAATTACTCGTACTATCAACACTTGATTACAAATTTTGCGTAAATGTGATTAATCTTTCCTGTTATTTACGTTGACTATATACATGCATGTTGTTCTATTTAATTTTATTTTCTGACTGATAATTCTCGATTTGATTTTATACTTTTAAGGTGATATATTTCGATAGTGTTTCATCTACGTCATTGCATCCAAGTGCTCCACGAAAACCACCCTCCATTCGACACGACCAACGTCGACATAAGTAAATATATTTTGATTCCAAATTACCTGTTTCCCAGTTGTGTCATTCAAACCAATATGTGCACAGCGTATCAGGGGAAGTAACCAGTCTAGATCCCAAGGGATGTTTTACCCGTGACCTTAGAGATGAGAGGTCACAGAGTGAGGTGTCATGACCTTTAGAAGTGAGAGGTCACGGATGTCTTTGTGTTTTAGATGTGAACACTTATACCGTATACTATTCGTTACCAACAAATAACTTAAACACTTTTTGATATATCTGCTTTTAATTGGTTCATATACGTATACACTTATACACGTGTAAAACTTACTGCGAATTAAACACTAATATGACAGATTATATGAATGTATGTAAGGAATAATTATGTAAATTTTACAGACACCTGTTGTGTATTAGTTATAACTAATTCTAGTCTAAAACTAGCAGTCGGTTTGGTGTAACGTATTAACCGATACATCACGTGACAAAGATAAATTACAACTTCAGTATTCTAATTGAATGACGTCAATTTCCTTGCAATTTGGAACGTCTGACATCTAGTTTCTGTTAACCGTTAAAACAGGATCCGGTGCCAATACGTGTGTATAACAAATTTAGTAAGATCTTACTATTGCTTGAATAAATTTTGGGTCCGTTGTACATCCTCTGTTCTATTGTGTATGGTCTTTAGTCCTTACACATACTCTGATCTACTTCCGCCGTATGGTAACGTTGAAAGGTTTGTTTATTTGGGTTTAGCGTCCCTCTAACTCATGTATAGGTCATATCGAGATGGTGTCTGCTTGTGACAGTGCGCACTTATGGCGACTTTATAGTGCTGTCTCACTGAAATATCACGCAACAGACACATTGAAATGATGCTTCACTCGGTCAAATTATCCTGACACCGAGCCAACCAGTCTCCCTCAGATCAAGTAGTGCAAAACGCCTAGCAGGGAACGAGAAGATTGCTTAATTTCAACGTCTTAGTTTTGACGCGACCGGGATTCGATCCCACACCTGGGATTCTAGCACCAGTCTACCAGTACGAAGCGAACGCCCTAACCACTGGGACACCGCGCCGGAGCAACATTGAGAGGACTTTTTCCCATGGTGGCTCATTTGTGCCATGTCAATATTTCGTTATATCGGGGCGAAAAGATTCCTTAACGCAAATTATCATCTTTTCGGTCTGTCGTCTTTTCGCCCCGATATAACGAAAGGTCGACAAATAGTTGACTGATTACAATTATATAACTCCTGCATGCATACATTTACTTATAAAAAGCCCCAATCTTATTCAAGTCTTCTCTTCTTTCCACCAAGGTACAAAGCATTATCTATAGTTTCTTCTATCAATGTCGATCGATATTTTAAAACATCAAAGTTTCTCTCTTCCTTTCGACTTTAATTACTCCATATAGTTTTTAATTCTGCGCCTGTATACTTGTACTATTGATGTTTACATAAACTTTACATTGCGAGAGTGTGATGAATATTTGGGTCTCGCTTTATAACTTCTCCATTTCAAAAATCCAATTAGAATTTATCTATCCAAATTCCATCTCCGATGATTGCTTTTCAGGTTCGTTAACGAAATTAAGCAAAAACCTTTGCTTTTAAAAGTTAAATTTAAGAGCCGGATATAACCATTGTTGATTATAGAATATTCAATTTACTCTTCCTTGTTCCTTATATGTACGTATGTAACACTCGTATATGACACGAGATCTCGCGTTGTTCATAAACGAACGAGACTTCCAGAGAAGTGGATTCTATTTTTTTGAAACCTTGGGAAATTAGTCTGATTTAATTACAATAAAACAGGAAATGCTTGGATATAACTGCATGGCGTATAGATATGTGACACGATATTGTTAAGTGGACCACTACCATCATATTGCCCTATGTTCCAATGGAGATGATATTGTCTTCGCTGCGCAGCGCTGCGTTACCGGATGTTTCCATAAAAGCATTAACTTCTGTCTAGTCCACAGAAACCGTCTTGGGTAATTGTAGCGATTGGAGACCATATTGACAAATTTATCTTAAACATTGTCAGGAACCAGTAAAATTAATGAAAGAAATCAGAAATAAAAATAAGCGAAACGCAAATTTCTACTCATTTATGAGTCTCCGTGCTTGATAATGGGAAGATGTCATCAAATCAAGGAACCAAGCTTTCTAGAAGATATTATGTCCAACACGGTTAAGATTCGAAATGACTTTCGGCTCTCCTCTGACGGTATTGTCGCCCTAGTGAGTGATGTATCGCCATGCTTGTCCCTGTTTTACTGCCGACTGTTAGGAATTATAGTAATAATAATAAAAATACACTCCCATTTGAAATGGAAAGAAAACTCTTTATTTTATTACATAAATTAAGACATTCTTCATATATTCTCTGGTGACATGAGACGATGACTAAGTAGACGTGTACGTGGACGTACGGGGAAGGCCGTGACTGGGGTAAATCTACAGGACCGCGTTTCCGTTTCTTTGGGAAAATGTCATAATAAATAGAGAAAAGTTTTCCGGCCTGAGAACTTTTACAGCCGTGCTCGCCGTGGGGACAGATTTTGTTCTGACTGTATAGTATATGTCACACACAGAGCTATTAAATCCTCAACCCGTCATTTTCTTAAAGCATCTATTGCTAACTCAAGACGATACAAAATATCAGGTAGTGTTATTATAACATGGATTTAACATGCGCATATAATCATTCACAAACTTTACAGCACCAATATGTCGCCATTTAGCCTCAAAAGACCAAACCAAATATTCTCCGTTTAATGTCCTCCAAATATGGAAATCTACAAAATATAATACGTTATCCATTTGAAGCACTAAAATAATTTATGTTTGTTCGTTCATAAGTATTGTGTTGATTGTTCGCGTAAATTCAGTATACAAACAGACAACGTCAATAACCATTTATACAAAATGTTATAGAAATTTACATTTAACAAAGTACGTATATGCAACAAAAACAAAAAGAATAAATAAAAAACAGCATCCCTGCCTTCCCTATGCAACCTATCACTTCGTCCTCAAACCATTTAAATATATGTGCTTTCCCGAATAACCTTTTTACTGCGTCCTCGGACCATTTTAATAGCCGCGCCTTTCTCGTATTTCCTTTTACTCCGTCTTCGGACCATCTTAACATCTGGGCTTCCCCCGTATAACCTTTTACTTCGTCCTCGGACCATTGTAACAGCCGCTCTTTCCAACTGGACATATGTTACGTCATCCTGAAAAAATCACAACAGCAACGCCCTCCCTGTGTACCATGTACTTAGACCCTTGAACATTTTAACTCTCCAACATTTGAGTAAGATAATGACACGATTCTTAGTCTTTATGATGATACCAAGTCAACACTTCTGTGTGGGTAAAACAATGCAAAACAGTATGAGTTGAATCAACAGAACGAGAGACATTGACAAACCAACAATAGCCGCATCAAACAATTCAGCACCAGAATAACTAAAAATACCGTTCAAAAACATAAGTCTGTAAATGTAGGCAACTTATGGGAAGCAGGTGACGGACTCAGAATAAAATACAATAATTAAACTATAATAAAGAAAAGAACACGGACTTTTATATAAATAGAAGTGAAACTAGATGACCTTGAGGGAATGAGCGCATCCTGCTACACGTGTGTCGAGTCAATATTTCAATATAGAGAAATGACCTAAATCGAACAAATTTTTTCTTTTTAGAAAACAAGACTACAAACTGTAAAATGTGCAAAAGAAATCTAAATCTAAGACTTCCTGACCCGTTTATAGATGTGATGTTATTTTTTACTCTTGGAAACGAGGAAAAAATGTCTTGGCCTAACGAGTAAGTAAACAGTGGTGGTCGTTCCCTGGGAAACTTTTATTTTTATTTCAAAATTAGAGGCATCACGCATAATATGTATTTATCGTGCGGAAATTAATTGAAAACCCATCACATTTATAATATTAATGATACCTTAAGAGAAAAATGATACATCTATGTACTTTATATCCTCCAAGTCTTGTAACCTAAACGTCCCCCATAAAACATAATTATAAATTACATGTACACAAACGTACGTATTATCCAATATTGAGGAATGCATCATGATTAAGGTACTTTATGGGATTACACACGGAGCGTTTGGTGTCTAATTCTAAATATCAACCGAACACGTTACAGCAGTGTGAGGGCACGAGTGTTAATATTGATTGACTGACGTTCAGGTTCAAGTCTGACCTGTTCCAGAATCACACAGACAAAAGAACACGTGTTCCGAACCAGAGACATGAATTCACCATATCTCTGTTCAAAACTAATAACTCTATAATCATCATCGCACTTAGACAAGAGTAAAAAACAACTAAAAGAAACAAGAGTACAAATTTAATACAGATACCAATTGCAAAGAGCAACGGAAAAACAACGAACACAGTTTTACTCAGAGTGACTGACGAAAACCCCGACCCCCTCCTCCCCGCCATCACATCAATACAAATATTAGGTCAATACAGTTATCTACAAGACTCGGAACTTTCATATAACTTGGTTCATAAAGTTACCAATATGACGCGACTGAGAACGTTAATATAAATATATTTATACAGTTATCAACTCAACACTATTTATGAACGTAAATTTAAAGTAAGTTGATGCCGTTATCAACACCAGACTTAAAAAAAAATAATATAAGTACAATGTAGTTTGATATACAATACCAATATGACACGACGTTATATAACTAGGTTGAGTCAGCTTCCATTATGTATGCATTTCATTAGATCGGTGAAATCAAAGTTATTTTTCTTGTTATGTGTGGATTTAAGTAGCCTTATAGTTTATATTTAATGACTTATACGTCCTCCGTGACATTATAATCTACAATTGTATGAAATATAATTCCGGCGAATATAATTGAAGTTAAACATGCAATTTCAGAATTTAAAGTAAATATTATTTCAAATTTGATACGCATCATCCAAAGGACCTCGGTAATGCAAACGTGAACACTTTAATTCATTCTGTTTAAAATACGCCCTACTTTGAAAAACAGGTTGTATGTTGATCTTTTTTATGAGTTTAAAATGTAACTTAATTCCGTTTAATAATCTTGAATTTCGCTTTATGAATTATTAGTCAACATAGATTTAAATATTGAAGTTTGTCCACCGGAGACGATTTCAAAATGAAGTGTTTTCTGTGTGGTGTAATACTATCCCTTTCTCCGACTGTTTGCTTGGTACAAAAGACTGAGGTTGGATATGATTTGGTACCAGGGCAATTGGGATACTGGAATTTTGACAGCCAAATACAATTTTTGTTGAAATATTATATGAGCGTTTATTTTTATAACAAGTGTATTTGTACTATTTGATTTCATTCTGGAGGTTCAGCAAAGGGACATGTATACGATATAATGACTGGCTTAGCTCAGTAAAATATCTCGGTTTACAGCAGCGGAAATCAAAGAGTTACTATTTAACACAGAATAATAGACTCGAAAAGTATGTTTTTGTATAACTTAGACCAAGTGTTTTTCTATGTATTTTAAACTTTCAGTACATACTCAGGAATTCTCTTATCTATTATTCAGCACTGTTGCTATTTTGTATTTTTCTGATTTTTGTTTAACAATCGCAGTTAATTTATGACGGATTATATATAGCATTGCTTCTAAGATATATATATCGCCTAACCCTATGGTTCTACACAGGGAGTTAACACGTTGTATATGTCTCATGAATTGTAACTCATGTGAACGTGATCCTTTTATTTTTAACAAATTTGAATAAATTTTTATAAACTTACGGCTAGAATTTGACATTTGGTTTGCCTGGTTGCTTGTAAGCATATTTGGGTTTGTATCTCACAACAGGGCACCCGTTTAAAATTTGATTACAAAGGTCGGCGTTTGAATTCTCAGAGCCTTCGGCGGACGTTCCTTAGCAAAGCAATGACCCACGCGTGTAACCACACCACCACCGCAACAACCCCTTAAAATGGTGAACTGATAAATGCCGTATATAAACTGAACTTCATATATACCTTGCTGTGAGTTTCGGTTATATAATAGAGTGAATGTCGTTGATACAATTTACAATTATGAATATTAAAGTAAGTTCGTATTACATTCTCCGTGTTTCAATATTAAAATAGCATGCGTATACACAGGTGCAAACCTTTTATTTTTAGCTGTTTTTCTTTTTCTATGACATAGTAATTCCCCAAAGAAATTTTTAAAAATTAGTTTTGTCACGACATATGAAAAAAACTATCTGTTTATGAAAGATAGTATGATGCATCCAACAAAATGAAAAGAGGAACGCATTGACAATATAGAAGTGCATACACTTGGATGAGACATACCACTGACATGATATTAGTTGAATATGTTGAGTTCCGCCGCTGTAGTTGTCTATTTTCTTGCATACTTCTTCACATAGTCATATAGACCACACCGGTGGCGGTTGGGTATATGGATATATTTTATGCAAATTTTATAATAACAAGGCAAAAGCGTTTTGTATTCTTAAGTTTCAGAAAAGTTGTTCGCACTTTGTTAAAACTTGAATGTATTATAAATTATGTTTCTATAAGATTTGCACCTCTCTGGCTACTAAGTTCCTATATAATTTTGATAAATATAGGATCCGCGGCGACACCAAATATTTAAATATTATATTGTGCTGCTGTTGTCGAGTTTGGTGGCCAAAGTTAACACCAGCGATCTTTTGTTCATTGAGGAAAAAGTTAGACTAGAATTTTTAGCATATCTTTAAAGAAAGTAAATGCGTATCAATAACCGCGTAATATGTGATTTTAACTGCAAACATTCAGTCATAAATTTCAAAATTTAAATTAGAAATAACTTTACTACGATTTTCACGAGAGAAAGACTTCACTTGTGTTAGGTGTTAGTTTTCAAAAGAGAGAGAGAGAGAGAGAGAGAGAGAGAGAGAGAGACTTCACTTGTGTATGTTATTGTCCTTCATTAACATCGTGATTTCCCCTCACTCCTCCTTTGCTTTAGAGCTTTGATTTATCGAGGTCTTGTCTAT
>JAUMGZ010170766.1:0-15012 GCA_032359645.1 Pododesmus macrochisma | reverse complement strand
CACGGAGTATTGGCTCTTTCCTCTTATAAATATCATATTTATCGGAGGCATGTTTCAGATTGCATTTTTGTATTCTTCATTATCTGAAGTCTAGCACCTCTATGTTGGTACTTTCATTCTTCGAGGTCAGCTCCTCGTTTCAAGCTGTTTAATCTTACTCTCGTTTGAAGATTATATATATTTCATGGGTGTAATGAAGCTTTATATGTTAGGATGGACATTGCTACAAAGTCTATTCACTTTACTGTGTCATCCTTGCACATGGTTTGTTGTTCTGAGACCATCAATCTCAAAGAGATTTCGGGTCTTCCGATCTTGACTTGCGACCCATGTTTCTTTGATGTAGTCTTTAAATCTTGCCATCTGTAAGAAAAAACAATTAAACCATCTTCACTGGTGCTTATTTGCTTAAGTTAGATTAGTCAACAATAAACAGTCTAATGAGGGCTGAAAAGAGACCGGAAGTTTTTAAATCTTGACATGATTTGCTTAACTGGTATTAACATCAGGCTTGTGTGTGGTGACTGGTCTTCGCTGTATTCAATTACAAGGAACAATGCATCCTCTATCCAACAACAACAATGGGTGAACTATTGCTCTGCCCACCAATCTCTTCACATCAGCATAATGGCTAATAATTGAGGCAAGAACACAAACCTTGTTTTTCTCCCAACACATTGCTTAAAATGAAAGAAACAAGACTCCATCACACTAAAGAAACCTTTCCCTTGGACATGTTTTCTTCCATTCACCCTGATAATCTATATCTTGTTGTGAAGACGGAAGCTTTTTAATATTCTTCGTTCTGCGGTCACACAGAGTGGTTTGCTCTTTCTTCTCAAAACAGGGATCTTTTTTGCCGTGGTTCCAACATCGTCATCAATTTCTGTATTGCTCAGAAAACCAAGTTCTTCGTCAGATATAATCTCCTCCCTGCTTTTATTCTTTTAAGTTCACAACAAAGGTATCAGCAGCCGGGCCAATGGTATCAGTCTGTCTGTCAGTATGATTCTGTCCATAATTACCAAATAGTATGTTATTCATTGTAGTTAATGAAGCTGGGCATTGGAGATCCCTTATCGCACATCTCAAATGCACGTTATTCCTTTTCCTAATTTTATAGAAAACTTATATCCAGAATTTCAAAGATAGTGAACGCCTCTTTGTTGTCTAAAAAAATCACTTGCAGCTGTGCTTCTGCCAAACCTTGATGTAAACTAACTTCTAACTAAATTTTATTTCATACTACAAGAATAAAAGTGAATAATTTTTACCTCGAATTTATCTGGCTTTATGGTGGTCACTTAGGTGTGACCATGACTGACCATTACCTACTAAGGTGTGAAAATAAAACAAATGGCTAGACTGGAATTGTGTTCCCTCAGAAGATTGGCTAGAATAAACCACTAGATTCTATGGACACATGATGATACATTTTACCGCAATTGTAAGCATCATGTACACAACCGTCTTTGCTAATAAGGGTATGTTGATAACCGCTACATTCCCACACAGCAGTGTGAGCTCAGAAAAAAGGAAGTAGATCAGATATCAGGACCCAGCCTTCTCGATATAGGGATCTTTCAACTGGAGCCCTTCATTGAGTTCCAGTAGAATTGTTAGAATGTGTGCAATGCCAAAGTCTACGACAGTAGGACCCAATTGTAGTCATGTAGTGCGTCTCGCAATAAGAAGATCATAGCTTCGTTTTTCTCTTTTGGTCTTTTGTCACAACGTTAAACCCTAAATAAACATTAAACAAACATCGTTTAAGGAATTTTCGTAAAATGTAAGAAGATTTGTTTGTTTTACTGGCCGGAATAAACAATTATTGTCGCCAGATCCTTTTAATTGATGTGCTTGTAATGTATTGTAAATGAATGTAAGTAATAAATAATATTTAAACCAACAATTCTATTTTGTGCACTGAAAACAAACACGTCAAGGCAGAGACTTACCTTTTCGCCGAATTTTAATGTCAATGACCAGTTAGAAGAAAATTGTGTGTAGGCAATGCATCAGTCCGTTAACACGCTAACAAAAACAAATCGATAATTACGTGGCTTTGTTTACGGAAAGCGTTTTCAGACTCAATTCGCCAAGGTCTTTTGTAACGTAGTGGTTATCAATGGACTTTGGCTAGCGAAGATGGTACACAGCGTGCACTATTATCAATGGCTTTGTGATGTACGTACAACCCTGAACGTATCTGTTTATAGGTCAGAAGCAACCAATTCATTTTAATGTATTTCCTCTAAAGCAGTTGTGTGTATGGTTCACCACGGACGTACCATTCTCACCAGATTACAGATTGTTCTTTGTTTAATCAAATAACAGACGAAATTGGGAAAATATTTGTGGCAATACGACACAGTAAATTATTCCCCAAATACAACACCATCATTTTAATAGCAACAATCTTTAAATCTCCCTCAATTACAGACTTTTCTAATCATCACATTAAAACGTGTTTTAAATAACAGAAACTACTTTCAATGTTGATTGGAATAAAAACTTTTGATAAAAGACAATACTATACAAACCAATTAGGGCTCATATAACTTCTAACAATAGTTACACCTAAGATTTCCTGAGGTATCTGGTTCTTTCTGACCTATATAGCGAGTCATCTTCTGTGTGAAAACGTACTGTTAATCAACAGACATTGGCTAGCGAAGATGATAACACGTATGCACTTAGTCTAACGGTCCAGGTAAGCTACCATAAAAATGTCGATGTTATGACAGTACGACAAGAATAAAGCGAAGAACGAAAATACGATAGCACGACACCACAACAGGTTTCAACAAAACTACAAAAGATAGGATAAAACTATGACAACATGATAGTATAGTAACACGACAAAGGGTAGAGCGAAATAAGAACAACACGACAGAATGTCAAACGTAAAGTGAAGTTACGACACCTGTTTGTGTCGTGTAGTCGTATCTTTGTGTTGTACCTTCATTTATTTTTGTCGTTCTGTCGTATTAATATACTGTTGTAATTTCTTATCATATTTGTAATAATGTCGTATTTCCGTGCTGCATGTTGTTTTGTCAAAAGGCGAAGGGTTAACGACATTGTCAGATATCGGCTTCCATATGTCATGTAAAATAAAATGTCGAATTTCTTTACATAAGATAAGGGAACCACTTTCAGTGATAGACATTATTTTTGTTACATTAATTTATCATATTGAAACGACGCAAGTCTTCCAGTCTTATCAAGGTCATTGCAGCTGTCGTGAAGCATAAGTCCTTTGGGATTACACACGGTAACAATGTTTAACGTGTATCAACAAAAGCTATCAATGGTATCCTTGATGTAAAACACAGCACTGCAATTATCATTTGATCAGTGTAGACCAACAAGATATCACGCGATTAGACTAAATATATTGTTAACTGTGTCATCATCACTACACAAACCAGTGTTTCCTTGCTGGTTCTGAACGCATCGTGGAAGTGATAACCGACCTCCCAATAACCCAAAAGAAAAATGTCTGCTTAGCTGGAGGCGATATGAGCAAAATCTAGATAGGTAGGTAATTATTTTTTTTCTTTGTGATTTTTATAATTTTTCTAAATATCACGTGATCGTTCAGATATGAAATATTCTAATTGAACCGAGGAATTTGATTGATTGTTTGCCGACTTGCGCATTCATCATCGTACTACTTGTGCATTTGATCGTTAGTTTTGTTTAAAAATATTGTCAAATAATTCTATAGTTTCTAAATAATACAAAATAGTTGTTTGCATACCTGTGTTAATAAAGTGACAGAATTTGCACTTGGACCAAAAGAACACCGGCATTAATCTGCCAAAGCACCGGTAGGTATTTAGAACAACAGCGTGTGCAGCAACAGACGCTGAACATGTTACAACATTACCGTCAGTATTTTACACATTTTGTTATTATTGTAGTGTATGCAATTCGCCTATTTTGCTAAGACAATTTGATACATATTCAAAGTTTATTACAACGATGAAAGAAACCATGTGTTACTTGTCCTAGATCTCACAACATAAGTCATCTGGGGTCATTCGAAATTTTCGGTATTTGCTGATTGTAAACAACAACACTAGCACGTGTTTCCTTGTTTAAATACAACTTCTCTTATGTATGCCTATATATCATTAAGATAATTAAATACATATTCAAAGTTTTGTACAACGATACAGAAGACCATGTGATACTTGTCCGAGATCTAGGTCACAAAAAAGTAAACTCGGGTCATTCTGAAATAGAACGATATTTGCTGGTTGTAAACAAAAACATTAACACGTGGTTTCTTGTTTACGACAAATACTCTAATGTATGCTTATATATTAGCAGACTTTTTCAATAAATGAATTAATTAAACCTTTCTTTCTGTAAAGAGGTTTTTTGCTGGGTAATTTTGTTTTGCATTTAGAATGCAATTTACATTTTTAATATTCATTTTAAACATAAGTAGGTTTCCCCCATATTAATAATATATACCTCTTTAAAAATTGCCAATTAGCTTCAGAGTTATCACCTAATCTCTTTATCAAGGCTACTCTTAAAATGTATATATGTGATTCTATATCTCTAACTTGTATAACTCCATTTTTATTACTATTTATCATTACATTGATCTTTATTTTATCCCTTTTAAGACAACTGCTTCCTTTTTAAACAGCGGAAAGGTTTACCATACACCGGAATGACACGAAAGCATTGCGGCGGGTGACACATGTGTAGCAGGAAACGCTTACCATGTCGTGAGCACCTGGTTTCGCTTCCTGTTTTTTAATAGAAGTTCGTGACGTTTCCCATTTTTAGTTGATAAATGTAAATTTGGTTAATTTTTCTGTGTGCGTCCAACGTTTTCTTATTGTTCGCCAATGTCCATGGACTGACGACTTTAGAATATCGTCTAGGTTTTTCGTATTTACTTCTTTTTCCCTCCAATAAAAGTTCATAAATTATTTTTTTTCAAGTTCTTTTATTTGTTTCTTGTTTATTACTTGTGTGCTGGCAATGTAAGTTATTTTGGGTATTATTAGAGTTTGTACTAAGTATTTTTTATCAAGTATTGGTTATTTTAGATTTTATAAAATGTAAAATATCAAAATCAGAAGCCACTGTGCTGAATAATGTACAAGCTTATTCTGTCCAATTTTCATGTTTCCAATTGCCTTTTGTACATATGTATACCCGTTTAGATTTTTATGGACATTTGATATTGGCGGTTAGTTTTTGAAATGATTTACAACGCCATGAAGTGTATTTATTATATTTGTAAATGTATGTCTAATCTTAAGACTTCTAGTCTCAGCGGGAAGGGGGAAGGTTGGGGCTTCATTAACCGGTTTAATCACACCGCCTAGTTTCGTCCTAGGTCAGTCCGAATAGGTTGCTAGTCTTGAGAATTGTTGTGATGTCAATTTAATTCCTTACTTTCTGGTACTTAATTGTTTGACGCAGTTATTGTTTGTTTATCATTGTCTCTCGTTCTGTTGATTCCACTCATACAGTTCTTTCCCCGATTTACTAGAACTGATTATATTTTGGCGATAACAGCTCCACCTTGCCAGTAAAACTCAATCTGCGAAAGTAAAACAATCAATATACGGTCGCAAATCTGACAAAGCAGTAGGTTATTGTATTATTACAACAATTGAATAAAAAAGTTTCTTTTGAAGCAAATTTTGTGTTTGAGTCGAGCACTTAATGACCCACTTTCCACATGAAGCATCTAAAACTGGGCCACAAAGTTTACCAAGGTATGATATGGTCTATTGTATATAAGTCCTTAGAGGATATGTCATAAAATTAGATTATGTTGATTTTAGGGGGAATTTTTTTCTCAAGTTTGACTTTATATATATAAATAAATATATTAAAAATTTCTATTGTTTCATATCTTGTCTGTATAAATCTTACTATCAGCTATAACGTGCATGGAAAAAACCAACAATTTACCAAAAAAACAATTTTTTTCATGAAAGTTTAAAAAATAAATTTTAAATAAAAATAAATGAATATTTATGTTTACATGTTATTGAAGGTAAAACCATGAAGATTACTTAAAATAAAATTAAAAAGGACTTATTTAGGAAACAATTGTTTTTAATTTAAATGTGAAAATGAATTTTGAACTCCAAGTACTTGACTTCAATTATAGACAAAATTATATGGGTCATTTTTCTCAAGATGTTTAAGCACCTCACACGTTTCACCTTTCATTCATTTATTTATTAGCGGAAGTATTGTTTCCGCACTTTATTTTGACAAGTTTTAATATGTGCAGTGGCAAAGTAAGGCAAGGTTTTTCAGTACATTTTTACATTGGAATAATTGTTTTTCTTTACGTTGGCCAATTTATTAATCATTCGGAAGGACATTTTTTTAATACACATGAAAAACACTTAAAAAGTTCTGATTTAAAACAAGTGTCCAATATATTGCCAAGAAACTAATTATCATCATGTTTTTTGTTTGAATTTGTAGAACTAACATGATGTGGACCTTCATAGTTTTCGTTATTTTTCTGTACTTTTCAATAAACTGGTACCGTAGAAGAAGAAGAATTCCAAGGGTTGAAGATTGTCACGTGTTTATAACGGGATGTGATACGGGATTTGGACACGCGCTAGCAAAGCGACTGGATACAGAAGGCGTGACTGTGTTCGCTGGCTGTCTGACAGAGACAGGTCGGGAACGACTGACAAAATGCACGTCAAACAGAGTCACAGTGTTGGAGCTTGACATAACAAAACAAGACTCAATAGATAAAGCATATAATGAAGTAGAAAATAGGCTACCAGCCGGTAAAGGTAGGTTCTAACAAGATTGAATTAAAAATTTATATGTTGCATTATGTCGTCGTTCTTCTGTGAATTTACAATGCACACCATGTTTATTGCCAACCGTTTCTTAATTTCTAAATATCGTCTATTGACAGGTTTATGGGGTTTGGTTAACAATGCCGGTGTAACTGGGGCACCGGTACCTTTAGAATGGTGTTCGACAGACGATTTCAGATCATGCTGCGAAGTTAATTTATATGGAATGATAGCCGTCACAAAAAAGTTTCTACCGTTGATAAGAGCCGCCAGAGGGCGCATTGTAAACATCACAAGTATGTTTGGAACAATTGCACCGCCGTATGCTGGAGCCTATGCCGTATCCAAGTACGGTGCCGAAGCTTTCTGTGACGTCTTAAGGTGTTTCTTTTTCTTTTTTTAATATTTTTAGAAAATGCTTTTAAACTTGAAAAATAAATCTGGTCTTATACAGAATGAATTGTTGATATTTGTCTATTGGTTTAGAAATTCAGATATCCGATTAGATAAAGGCTAAAGTAAAATAAAACAAAAAGGTTCAATGAAGATATATATTAAGAAATGTCAAATTGATATCCTGTTAATAGTTAAAAAAAAGATGTGTGTTCTGCAGAATATGAAAGGATATAAAAATTTCTATAACTCTAACCTCCAATGAGTAGAATATATTTTTAAGAAAAAATGTGTCTCTTTTCCTATATAGACGTGAATGTTATAACCAAGGTGTATCGGTACACATATTGGAACCAGGATACTTTAACACAGAACTGCTAAAGAATCTGAAGTTTGAAGACGTGGTTGAATCAAAATTCCAAGCAGCAGACGATCATGTCAAGAAGTACTACGGAGAATCATTTGTAATGGCATGTGAGTTTCAAAAAAGAGCTTAATGATTAGTTTTACAATTCATTTAATATTTTGACTCAATCCTATGCGTGTACACTTGAACGAACGAATGGATGAAGTAGAGAATATGTGGTATAATGGACTGTTGAGTCAAAACAAAGTAACCTTGAATATTTGTAAATTTAGAAATGCAAGTTTTTCTGTTATTGGGTTTCCCACTGTTTCGATACTTGTAATTTGTTGATTTTAAAGTATTGTTGTCTGTTAACGTTGCTTTGCTCTTTTACTTTTTAAGTTTTCTGGTTCACCCAACTTGCATATAGTGGTATTAAAGTTTAGGTGTGGTATCTGTATTTTATTTTAAGATCTTTTATGATTAGAAATGAGACAACTTAACTTTGTTAAAGGAATTTATAATTGTTTCTTGCCACCATTGTAACTTATTTCGGTGACATACGATTGTATTCTGATTTATCTTTATAACGTTAACTACCTAGTAACACCTTATCGAGTGCTTCAATTATTCGGACGCGCTTTGCTGGGTTCTCCAAAGTTCAACATGTTGAAGGACTGAGGCATGTCGTTTGGGAATAAACACTAAAGTATTGCTTGGGTATACGGAGATTATAAATCTTTATCAAGCAAAATGAGACGTATCTATGTCAATTTCCAGAGAAAATGATAATAACGCCTTTCACCATCTCGACCTCCTTCCTGTTGTTTCCTCAATTATTATTTTGATTCTGGTTCCTGAAAACACATCGCATTAAATTATTGGCAAACGTCGGGTAAATCCGTTACTCTCCTTCAGTATACGAAAATGGCCAAGTGTGCGATGAGTGTACTTTAAAGAGGCGTTATTTCCTGTTTAAAGAAACAAAACCATGATACTAAAAAAAAAACAATATCAGAATAAATTAGCTAATTTAAAAAGAACTAAAGGTAAATCCATTAAACAAAAAAAACCATAAACAACATAACTAATGGATTTTTATATTTTCAGATGTAAAGAAAAGTAAAGCAAGTGTGCAACATCTTGTATCCAATAAAATACATAAAGTAGTAGATGCTTATGTGCATGCTCTGACGTCGCAGTATCCTAAGGCCAGATACGTAGTTGGATGGGATGCAAACTTGATATATCGATTATTGCAAATCTTACCCGAGTTTATTAGCGACAGCTACTTTGGCCACATAGTGCTTACGAAACCGAAAGGGGCGAACATTTTTTAAACAGTTAACCGATAAAAAATCCGATTTAAATAAATATCAAACGAATTGTCTGAGATTGAAATATTATTGCTCAGTTCATTTTTTCCTATCTGTTTGTTTTAACAACAATAATCGTATAATTGCTTGATTATGTTAACTATTTTTATACATTCTGATGAATAAAGCAGTTTATATAGTTCTTTAAAGAGCGATTTAGAGTTGTATATGCACCCTTTCGACTGGTCATATTAAGTCTACTGGCTAACTGTTAGTCCCGGTGAATGTATTCTGAAATCTTGTGAAAGCCAAGTTACAAAAGGCTCCAAGGCTGAGTACAATATGGTGTTGTAGTAAGTAGAACTCTGTTAGTCTTTCTCTGTGTGCTCTGCGTAAGTCACCTGCATAAAGGCATGCTATACATGACCCTACGGGAAACTTGAAATAGAAAAGGAACGGTCTTTCTGATTCAGACAATAAACACCAAATATTAGAGAAATCTTAAAGTTTTCAAAATAACATTGAGGAATGCACAGTGCACATAGACTACTCTTTCGGTTCTGTTGAAGCACCTTTGATATGTGGCAACACTCTCCCGACCAGTTATTCCTGGACATTGTCAAAGTGGATTTTGTTATACCAAACCGTCTGTCGTCGTCCACTCATTCGTACTATTTCTCATTTTTAGATTTTTTTTATAAACAGAACACTATCGGAACAATTTTGGCAAAACATCATGTGGATGTTTTTCTGATGGTTCTCATATGAATTTGTGTCCGACGTTGCTAAATTCTATCCAGCATAGACCCCATGGCTTTGGTTAACTTAGAATTGTTCGAGATTTTAGTAAAACTGATTCGTTGAATTATCAGAACAAAAGACATTGACAAACCAACAACATCAGCATGAACAAATTGAGAATCAAAAATAAAAAGGAGAATTAAAAGCGGATCAACTTAAGACGATTACCCAGACCTATGTTAAATCAATTTTCAGGATTTTCTTAAATAGGCGATATATTAAGAAGATAAGGGCCAATTTGCCTCTTGTTTAATTATTTCATATAATTGGAGACGTTTTGCAGGCGCCGACCCGACATTAACCTTTCAATATTTCCCCGTGAACAAGCGAATAATGTTCTGAAAAAAATTTCTCTTAAAATATCATTTATTTATGTGCATACATTTTTGACAATAAATTAATTTTAATATATATTGCAATCTTCTCAGTTTTTCTAATTGTACTTTAAATATTCATCGTCGTGAACAACTGTTATGTGGGTTAAAACTAAACGCACATTGGTGATGGTGCATTATCAACAAATTCCACATTTGTAAAGGCTTGTGCATAATTCATGATTTTTTTTAACTAATTCAAGCGCATTATAATCGGTAATACACTCCACGAGTTAGAGATCCTGTTTAAAAATCATAGTGAAAAATTGACGGCAACAATATCGCAGCAATGCTTGTGTTTTGTTGTTCATCCATTCTAATGGAGACTACGTATTGACATTTATCTAGGGCAAACAGCATAGTAGAATTTCAACTTTTGGTCTTTTTGGATCTTTCTTAGAAACATGTACTTCTCAAAGCAATTTTAAGGATGCTTTGTTTTGATCGTCTAGCTTACCCCTTTGACTTCATTTTGTCCTGAAAAAATAGTTTCACGTCTCGAATCTTGATACATTTTTTTTATCCAAATACAAATGTTCAGTATTCTTTCTTCTAAACGGCAAGCAATTCTCTGAAAATAAACATATACCAGAATAAAATACGTAAAGACCACGAGTCTTTGTTATGGATGTGACTTTTGATCTTAAACCTAGTTTTCGAAATAACTCCTATCTCGAAACCGCAATATGGATATGAAAGTAAAGAAATAAACATGTTTGGGGCCTGATACTGCAATTCTATAGTGTTTTGACCAAAATAGATTCTAAAAGTGTTCACGCCTCTTTGAATGTTAAAAGTTGATTCATCGAAGGTCAATTTATAGAAAACGAAGAGCCATGGATGAAAAAGTGCGGTTGGACGTGACAATGACACCGAGGTAACAAGTACCACCATTGTTAATATCACAGCCACAACATATAACGCTATCGCCGGTTGTGTAACATTTAAATCAGGGGCGTGTTCATGATGGCTCCCGCTCCGATGGCCGATAGCGGTCTAGCAAAAAATGTCCACACTTCAAAACAGCTGGGCTAAATATTGCTAACACTTAACAAAAACTGTCCCGATTACGTTCTTAATGGGTCTGAAATTGCTCGAAGTAAACAAAAAGTGTTCCTATTTCGTTTACAATTATAGGGACAGAAAACGTGCCCCTCATGCATCACACAACAAAAGGACAAAACGCTCTTACACCAAAGTAAAAGAAATTTTTTCTCTTATTATTTGTATCATTCTGTGTTACAAAACGTGTAACACTTCAGCAAAAGTATTCCTTTGTTTTGTAAATTTAGATACAAATAGTTTAATGTATCGACATGTTTTGTCAGGCCGCTATCGGCCATCGTAACAAACACTTGCTTGAGCACTCGACAACCTGAACACGCCTCAGTTATGTAGAGCTTATCGGCCCTATACAGAGATGAACTCTCTACCGTCCGGTTTCTTTGTGTAAACAAGCTTCCGTCTTTTACTGTTTATAAGGTAAGTTTAACCATTTGCGGAGATAGACATTCTTTTGATTACATTATATGTTTTACACTCATAAGATATATAATATCGCCGAGTGTTATAACGTTAAGTTTGAGTAATCCTGTTAGATAACGCTGTATGCTAAAATGACAAACCATGTGTATGTGCATTACTAACAGTATGCGTGCAGTATGCACTGCCAAGTCCCCTACAAAACAGTTTTGTCTCGTTTTGATTTCCTTCCAGTTGCGTCGTAAAATTTGTACTGATTAAGGACAGACAATATATCACACGCCTAGGCAAAACATAATTATGATCTATTATGTAACCAAGGTTGTTATAGTGTGCATAGTATAGTAAATCAAGTGGGATTCGAACACTCGGACTACAATAAGAAAACCATAAGGCAAAGTTAACTGTAAAACTGAAAATGGTGAAAGTAGAAATACAAGAAAGAACTAGACAGTTATCGATGTCGACATCTTCATGCATTAATATATTTACTAAGCGTCTGTAGTATATGTATATATATATATATGACATATTCTAATTAAAATTAGACCTGTATATTCCGCTCCTCGACGATACTTTCCAATACAAGATCTAACAACCCCATGTTTGAGGTCACCTCAGCATGACATTTTCTCTTAACCAATCAGCGAGTCGCCTTTTCTTAATCGTCAGTGTAAGCGTTTAAAAAAAATACTAAATCGAAAAACCAAGACGATATTCTAAGGCCGGCCTTAAGTCCATGGACGTTGGCAAACAATAAGAAAACGTTAAACGCACACAGAAAAATGAACACAATATACATTAATTAACTAAAAATGGAAACATCACGAACTTCTATTAATAAACTAGAAGCGAAACCAGGTACTCGCGATATGGTAAGCGTTTCCTGCTACCCATTGTCACCCGCCGCGATGCCTCCGTGTCTTTCCGGTGTATGGTAATCTTTAAGTAAGTGCAAAGGCGATGCACTGATTGGCTAAGATCAACGGTCATGCTAAAGTGACCTCAAACGGGGAGTTGTTAGATCTTGTATTGGAGTATATCGTCGAAGAGCGGAATATACAGGTCTAATTTTAATTAGATTGATATATGACACGGATTAACATACAGTCACTGAGCATTATAGGTAACCACTAGAGTAGGATTATGCCTTATGATTTTATAGCGAATGTAACACTCATAGATTACAATACTTCATTTATATAATAAGATGTACTGAGGGCCATCTGTCAATACATGGATTTAAACCAATGCGTACAAATGAGTGTCAAGCACAAAACATATTATACTCTGATAAAAACATTTTCGAACCACAATGGGAACATGGAAAAGAAAACTTATTATAAACTGCTTTCAAACAAACATATCTTTGCTCTCCTACTGTATCACACAACACGGGTACCATTTACCTTCTCTTACATAACACTCCAACATTTCTTGGCAATAACAGAAAATAACCATTTCTAAATGTTGACATAGATCATCTGGCATCGAATGCATTTTCCCCTTTGAAATCAAATTACAAAATACACTGCGGTAGTATAATTGCAATACTATACTGACCTGTCTTCTCTTTCTTCCTTCGTGTCCTTAATCTGTATTTCCTTTTTCCTTTATCTTCTAAAAACCCATGACCTCACATATTTCATTTCGTTTACAGTATGCTTTACTTTCCTCACTATAATGGAAATAATGTAGAACAACATTTTATAGACTCAGTATTTTTTAAGTTAATTTATATTGTTTAACTTGAACATTTACAAGGGAAGAGTTTTTATATGTGTACACTTGAAAGATTATATTAATTGGTAAGAAGTATACAAGTCCATTTAGATCATTGTGTAAACAATAGTTTCTATGGGTATCATGCAAATTATTTTTTAATGATAAAACTGTTGATAAAATATAGTATTCATGTACTAAAGATAAGTTGATAACAAAATATCTATATGGAAAATAGAGTTGTCTCTCTTGTATAAATAAATAATGCATACAAGATTCATAATATAAGTCAAAATGATGACTTTCACTTAATCCTTTACTCTTCCTTTCTTCCCTGTGCTAGACACCTTATCGCGATAGGGAGGTTTGTGCGTCTCAATGACCTGGATAGCTATGCTGTTAGGAACAAACGTTCCTGTTAGGGTCACCCAACTCAGACAGGTTGAAGGGTAGATGCCAGACAAAGATCTGAACGTCATTCGGAGGGGACGCTAAGCTGGTGGTCCCGCGGCCGTGAACAGGGATTTTTAACCCCCTGACACGATAAAGATCCCCATGTAAAGAAGAGTAGGCATAAACGCCGTTGCATTGGCTCATCCTTCTTTCTGAACTATCTCTATTACTTTCATTTCCAGTTCTGTCGCCGCTTCTCTTCTTGCCCTATCTTTTGGGTTTTCTTCTTTGGTCTTTTGTCACAATATCGGTAAAATATTTTGGAAGTGACGTTAAGGCATAATTTAACGACAAAATCTTAAAACAATAATGTGAAGAAGATAAATCTGCCATATGTAAAATAACAATATTTTAAGCCCTTGTACACACAGCTGTAGAAATGAAAATTGTCATAACTTAATTGTTATGCTATTTATTATATAGATAATTTTCATTTTGCATATGTTGTGATTAATATCTGTATATGTATTGAATATCCCCTATCGTTGTATATTGTTTATTATGTGCATGTTATCTAGTTAAATACAACAACTGTATATATACCGTATATATTTGGCAGTTTCTTATTGATTTATAAACATAAATTTGAACGTCAATTTTGTTTGTATCTAACTTTATTATGAATTATGATTTTCCGAGTAACATATGATTTATTTGAGAACATTAGCTAAATATTTATGTATATCATGTCATCTTCTCAAGTAATTGTACGTGTGTATTAAATACAATTTAAGGATAAAAAAGGAAACTGGAATCATATGACGAGTATTGCCTTTAAGCTTACTCTTTTAAATTCCAACATTCATTTACTAGTATTTTACTTTTAATTTGCAGAACCAACATTATGTTGACCTTCATAACTTTCGTCATTGTTCTGTGCTTTACAATGAACTGGTACCGTAGAAGAAAGAGAATTCCGAGGGTTGAAGATTGTCACGTGTTCATAACGGGATGTGATACAGGATTTGGACATGCACTAGCGAAACGATTGGATACAGAGGGCGTCACTGTATTCGCTGGTTGTTTTACAGAGACAGGTCGAGAAAAACTGAGAAAATGCTCGTCAAACAGAGTCACGGTTTTAAAACTTGACATTACAAAACAAGACTCAATAGATAAAGCATATGGTGAAATAGAAAGTAGATTGCCATCCGGCACAGGTAAGTGTAAAACCTTGCATGTTTTTGTATGAATGTTATTATTTTGCGATGTATAAAAAGAAGTTAATACTTTGTTTGTTTGTATAAGGGCTTATTGTCCGATCAACAGCTAAGGTCATTTACGGACGTGCCAGTTTTACTGGTGGA
>JAUMGZ010170755.1:0-15014 GCA_032359645.1 Pododesmus macrochisma | reverse complement strand
CAAAAACAAAAAATACTCCTTAAAACAAATGTGCAATGACTACAACAGTAACATGGTCTGACAGGCTGAGAATTAAAGTTAAAAATTAATTTTTTAAAAAATGCTATATTTTAGCCGCCATCTTTATAAGGGCCCATTGCTTGTTGACAATGGCCCATTGATTTTTAAAATGGTCCATATTTTTTTGTGCAATATGTTGCATTCACCTTCCCAATTACTGCTGATCTGATGCACTTTTATAAGGAGAGGGATTTTAAATGGAACATGCTCATTGATTGATTTGTTTCTTCTTAAAAAGTACATCCCAAATTACAATACAGTACCAATATTTGTTAAGCTAGAGAGAAAACATTCATACCATGGGATTGGGTGGTGGTTGATTCATGTTAGGGGGTCTCATTGCTGTATTCATGTGTGAATGGTTAGTATGCAGACTTGTCTTGGGTTCCTGTGGTGGTGGTCCTTCCCCCAACTCTGCCATCAGTGACATATACTGTAACAAATCATGTGGATCTTTAATTTATAAATGTAACAATTAGTAACACATTACCCATACTCAAATCCAATCAATGCATCAAGCATTTGTTTGTGATATACGCTTAAACCGAGAAATATTTATCAATTCTTCTTGTCAGTAATTTATGTGACTATGAAAGTGTGTATTGTCTTTTAAATAGATAATTTTGGCTCTCGTGTCCTTCCTCCCCCAAAAAAGATACTTTTTATTGCAGTCGGGAAAATAGAATGACCGCCAAAAATCAATTTAACACTTTCCTGAATAATGAAATAAAAGTGTTTTCTTCCAAAGTCTACCTTTTATTAACATAAAATTTACAGATTGAACTTACCTCACTGTCCATCTTGGCCTTGTCTGCTTGCGACACTGGTGGTGTGGTTAATCCACGGAAAGTTTCTCCTGGTCTGAAATTGTAATTTAACACAATTTGTCAATTAATTCACCTCATTATGATTATGAGTAATTGACATAGGATCAAATTCATAATGAATAGAGTACTTTAATTTCACACATGCAAAAATAAAAATAAACCTCTAAATTCAACCAAGCCAAAAACAACTTTGGTTGCCTAAGAAACTGTAATATGCTTTTCAGGATTAATTACTTTCATCTTAAATGTATATATCAATAAAGAGCACTGCATACCTTTTAGATTTACAATCCTGAGCTATGTGACCAGTGCCTCCACAAACTGTACAGAATATTGTGTTTGTTATAATTGTCTGAGCCTGCTGTAGCTGCTTCAATTTCCTGCAACAATAAATAAACCTCAATGTAGATATTGAATCTTGATTTAGGGAAGATCTTAAACAAAATATATTGTCCGTCATTGAAATGACTGTCGGATAACTTGTGCTTTAGTATTTTATCTGAATGTATGTCCAATATTATTTAAAATTGAACAAGAACATAACAAAAACAAGAATTCCGCTGAATGATATGTCTCGCCTTTTCGCTTCGATCATCAATCCACACATGGTAAAAATAATAATTTAATCTCGTTTTAAGGTGTCGCCATGATCCAAGTATAATTGCCAAAACACTTGCACTTTTTGAGAAATAATCTAAAAACAAAAAGTTAACGATGAGCCAAATGCAAAATTCAGCATCAAACTAGTTAAAAGACCATATTCAGCATCTACAGTATACAATGTGATGCTTGGTCTTAGATGCAACTATGATCCAAGTTTAAATGCCCTAGCACTTGTGCTTTTTGATAAGTAGACTGAAAACGAAAACTTAATGTTGGAGCTTATTGTAAATGTTGACGCCGTCAGTAAAGCAACACCTTAGTCTTGGTTTCGCGCCTTCGTCGCGATGAGACAATTACCATTTAATGCTTTAACAATTACTATAAATATTACAAGAATGAAAAATAGAACATATAAGGCACACTGATTGATGTATCCCTACAGTATACAGTTCAAAACTAAACCTGCTTCAAAAGAAATATTCACTAAAAGTTTCATGCCACAAGAAATATAAATCACATACGCTAGTCCATCATTTTCCCGTAGAGTTCCATTTAACAATGCAAGTTCTCGTAACTGTTGCCTTCTCAAATCATTCTGGCCCTCTGGAACTTCAATTCCTTGTTTGATTATGTCCTTTATCTATGCATAAAATAAATTGTAGAATTACCACAATACTTAACTACTTCTTTAATACAAGTTATTACTGACAATGCAAACATTTTAATTGTAAAACAACCAGTTCTGGATATGATTTGAATATTTTAAAGATAAATATCATGTAGAGATTATGACATGAACTAACATCAATATACATTTTGTTATTCAAACATTTAACATACTTTTAGAGGGATTATTACATTGGTGCTTGGTTAACATTATGCGGCAACTATCATTGATATAAAACTACTATAGAACATGTGGGTTGGAACATCAGGTTATTAAATAATTCTATGTAAGTGTGACATATTATTCTACAAGCTAACATTTCTATTTGTCCTTTATGTCTTGATCCATACCTTTATAATAAAGCAGTCACGATTAATTTACCTTCTCAACAGCCTTCTTGACATTTTCAGGATTATTAGCCTGGACAAAAGCATGAAGAGGTTCATCTTCCCCAGGTAATGGCTGGCCGTCTTTCCTACCAATTTTTCCTTCTTTTACTGAACCTTTGCCTCTGATGATTATTTTGGCTCCAGTCTAAACAAGAAAAAAATCAAAATAACAAAAAGAAGTAATTTGTGTTCTTTTTTATAATTTGTTCAAAATGAACAGATTCACTACCAAACTTCAAATAAAATGTTATAATTCCATTGTTCTATCAAGGGCCTATGAAAACAGTGGACCCAGGATCACACTTAATTATATATTCTAATTAAAATGCATTTAAGGATATTTTTCAGTGATAATTAAACCATGATGCCGCTACTTGACAGTGCAATTTTATGTTTAGATTTCACTATTATTCATCATTTACTCTTTTGTTGCATAGAATCTGTTAAAATCTCTTATAGAAAAAATAAAATTCTTTCAATAAGGTATCAACTTTAAATGTTAACAGCTTTAATAGTAATTACATCTTTCTCCAAATTCTTCAAAGTATTTCCCCTTGGTCCAATCAACAATCCCACAAAGTTGATTTCAGGATTTTCTTCTTGAGGGATCATAACTTTATCATTGACTCTGATGATGGGAGGTCTGCAAAGCAAATTCAACAGTACAATAGTACACATATAAGAGAACATGGAGATAGAAACATTTTGAAATTGTTACCATTCGTTTGCCTTTTTTTCTAAAGGAAAGGTGACCAGTTAACCATTTTAAGAAATATTAGGCAATAATTAGCTAATCATGAGACAATTAATAATAGGCAATCCTTAGATATTCAAAAATAGGCGATCTTAAGACTTAAGACAATTAACAATAGGCCAATAAATCAGCAATCTTGAGATATTTTTGACTGTGTTACTTACTTGTAATCTGCAGGTGGTTTATATTCAGTGTTAAGCTCAATAGCCTCCTGTACAAGTCTGTGACGATCCTCTTCTAACTTCTTCCTTGTACGGTATTCCCTCGTATTCAACCTCTTCCCCTCATTGTTATAGATAGGTTCTGGCGAAGGAGATCTTAAATAACAATTATTGGAAGCACAGATAAGAAAAGTGTTCTTCAAGTGTTTTCTTTCCCCTAGAAACTGAATTGGTAACGATTTACGCAGAATAGGGGTCTATCATAAATTATGTACATAGTACATAAATATTTGCTTTTTAAAACTTTTAGTTAGTGATCAATTTCAAGATTTAAACAAAACAAAAGGATCAATTTCATCAAAACTGTAAGTGTTATTCTTTAAAAGGGTTGCTACGAATCTGATACTTTGCTATCTTTAGATGATTATGATCCTTAAAGTTCCCTTAAATAAAGCCAAAATAATTAAAGTTAATTCATTTTTCACAAGACAAAGAAAATTATTTGGTGCTGGGCTTCGGGTCAAGAGTGAGGTCCTTTTACCCATTTAGTTGGCTTGACATCATTTTTAAATGTCGTCTCACTTTGCTAGTTCATTCTGGTAGGTGGCTTTCTGATTGTTATTGTTTGTTTGTCAATAATTTTGTTCTGTTGATCCTAATTCTTCTTGTTTCATTAGAAAGATTCTGATAGCATTTAAGTTTTGAGACCTATGAATAGAATAATTGCCATATTTATTTGCATTAGAAGCATACCAGTATCTATAGTTTGTGTTTGGGGTAAACAAATTTTTTTTGTTTAGGAAAACCTTTTATAATAATGAAACATTTATTAAAAACTACATGTTTTCAAGTCCACATCATCTTTTTCTGCATAGGCATTTTAACAACAACAAAATGGATGTAAAAAAACCTTATTGTACACCATACATCCAAAAGGTGACATTCCTTGACGATACTATTTGTAAACATAACATTTTAAAGAGTTACAAAAATAAAACCAGTATAAACATATATAGTACAAAGTTAAGTATCCTTCTATTTATGTGTCCATTTTGCTGATGATTTATCTCCCATGACTTCTTTCCACTTATACAGAATGCCTCCAGCATACTATGTGCACATCAGACAATGTACACAAAATGTCATTTGAACTAAGATTTCATTTGAAATGTTAGCCCATTTCATGTCAGTAGTTATTAATAACTACAGGACAACCAACTTGTGTTGATCAACTTCATTTCTGCAAATATCTACAGGACTATTAATTTCAAGGAAAATGGGTGATCTACTTGTCACATATTTTGCCCAAAAACTAAGTATTTTTTGGGAAAAATGTATAATATTGAACTCCCATATATAAAATATTAAGCTTATTTAGTAAACAATATGACAGGTATATGCATAACAGATCTATACAGTATTTGATGACAATAACAATAATCAATATTAAAATAATAATATACATAATATTAAACAAATAAATGAATATAATAATAAATTGTATACAACCAGTTCATTATCAAAAATGTATTAACATATTGTATATAATAATATATTAAGAAACTGAATAACTGCAGTAAGTTTTGATGCACAAACTGCACTTATCCCACCCCCTCGAAAAAAAACCCAATATTTTTTCAGATTATATTGAATATGGCATCTTTAATGAAAAGCAATAATTACATCAAAAATATTTCTATACAGTAAAGTGAACTGATTTTCACCATACAACATTCAAGTATTAATCATAATAATTATCATATTTATTGGAAATGTTCTCAATGCCAAGATCTGAAACTAAAAAGAATTTTCAGTACACTTATAATTAATGATTCACAACAAAGGGTCTTCATATTTACAGCTGTATATGGGTTAGCATGTGTATTTTCAGAATATTCTTTTAAATGAGTACCAAACTTAGAATTCCCCCTCTTTGGTTGGACAGATAAAAAGTAATGCATTTTAAGTCGAAGCAGTGTTTGATACTCATAACAGAAAGTCAGGAAAATAATTTAGAGCCCTAACCCTGAACATAACTGTTGGTAAAATATTTGAGCAGATAATACATCTAATAGAATATTCTGGCTATAAACACATAACTTTCTTTTATCAATTAAAAACACTGGTGATGAAACACTTCTTTGCAAAAAATAAAACAATATTAAATTTTACAATGTACATACACGTAATTAATATAATAAACAAGAGAACTACAATCAGAGCATTATACTACTCTCTGTCATACCAGATTATATCCTTAATGTTTAAGTCTTATTAAAATCCAATAAAACACACATTTTCAGGCTTATATAGATTTATATTGAAAAATATCCTACATTTGAATACAGAAACAACAATAATTCTGTTACAGAAACAAGATTTTACAATACATAGGATGAGATTTATGAAAAGTCTTGCAGTTCTCATTTTAGCGAGACTTTAGGGAGCTTCACCTGACACTTCAAGACAAGTTTCATAAATCTTAAAAGAAATGAAAAGGAATTTAGTTAAGATACTTTTTATCTCTATCCCCTTTCAAGTTTCAAGTTTTTTTTATTATATTTGATGACAGTATAATATCATCTCTCCTGTAGTTGGCGATCATGAGCTGATACTATCCCTACTACTTTGCCATTCTTGTTCATCTTGCTGCTTCTCTTCCTGTCCTGTCACTTGGTTTTTCTCATTGGTTATCGTTTTAATCTCTGATGACCACAAGTCTACATCTCATACAATTCAAGCCGAGATGAAGTGAAGGATAAAAATAAATGTCAATCATGAATAATATAAATACTTCATAAACCAATTATCGTATAACAATTATAAAGTTTTATCGACAAATAGAAACCTGTAATATTAAATACATTATTTTTTTATGTCAATCAAATTGAATATGTTGCACATTTATCAACTGTGAAAAGTTTAAGGTGACGTTGGCAATATATAACTTCTTTATTAAACACTAAAATGTTAAATCAATGTATTATGATTGAAGTAAGGCAATGTTTGTAAAGTCTCAGTAATATGAATGAGTTCCTTCTTGTTACAACTTAAAAAGAATAACTTCCACCCCAGCAATGAACCATCTTTATTGAGGGGTGAATCTTGTGCAATTTAACATAGTTGCCAACGCTCCCATGCTCCCTGTTTAGGAGGGAGTATCCCTATTTTTCACTCACAATTTTCACTTTTGACATCAGTATAATTCCTTAACCTTGCTTATCAACTTGCTTCAACTTTATGTATTGCACAGAACTGCTTAAATGGAGCAGTTTACGCTACTATTTTGTCAAATTTTATATAGGTGAGCAAATTAAAGATACTTTAAGATATTGTTACACATTTCTCCCCAATGAAAATTTCTAAAAGTTGGCTGTATGATTTAAATCTAAAATCTCAAAAAATTACATTTCACATGCTACTGGACCCCTTACAATTGCCAGCCACCTTAAACTATGCACAAAGCTATTTGCATAAGCAACATGAAAATGGAAGTGATGTCTATTAGTCACATTAAATTTGCACTACTACCTTATACACGTATATTTAGAAAAAAATCCTTCAATTTAACTTTTTTAAATTTTCAAAATCATTACAAATTGTAAGTTAATAGTGATGACTGCATGAGTTACAACTGACAGTAAGGTTTCATTTTCATTGTTCCTACTAAATTCCTCCAGCAGATATTTTTCATTCAGTTCTCTAGCTTGAGCACAGATATTTTACAAATTACAGTTTTTTTTATTGGTAGCACAAGCTATTTTTTTTTAAAAGCAGTACAGTCAGTGAGTCTATCAACTTAAGTAAAGATTATCTTATAGCTTATACAGCTTTTATATCTTAACTAAAAAAAAAAATGAAAAAAAAAATAAATAATAGATATGACATTAAAAGTGTATCATTAATTTCACATTTAAAGTTTTCTATTGTATAACTGATTGTCACATTGGTGTTTCAAAGAAGAGAAGAAATTATACATATTAATCATTATTAAATATCAAAATCAACCATACAAAAATTGTTAAAAGGTTTTTTGTTTAAATCATTCTAGATCCTCCTTTTATATAATTTTTTAAACCTAAATTTCATCAAAACAATAATGTGGTACTACTACTGTCTACTGTAGACAGTGACTACATCATGTGTGAATAGGCTTACACAAAAGATTGGGTTTTATAATTTACTTATTATAATGGCTCACTAAAATGTAACTAAATATGGGAAAATTATGTCTCCGGTACAAAATAATTCTTGGTAGCAAATTACAACCATAATAAAAACCTTGACTTCAATATTACACAAATTTATCTTTGGAAAGAGTATATATGAAAAATATGATACAACAGATTTGATTTCCCCATTCAACCAGTCTT
Organism: Pododesmus macrochisma; assembly: GCA_032359645.1. Taxonomy (NCBI): domain Eukaryota; kingdom Metazoa; phylum Mollusca; class Bivalvia; order Pectinida; family Anomiidae; genus Pododesmus; species Pododesmus macrochisma. The sequence continues at coordinate 7,180 of JAUMGZ010170755.1, read as the reverse complement.
CACAAAGTAACTGTTCATATTCATTTCTTCCTTTAAATAAGACAGGCATAACAATGATTAATATGTTGAAATAAAAATCATCACATATCATTAACCTTTGAAAAAACTAATTTAATTAATTGACTGATTCTTTATCAATCATTCTAACTGAACCAAATCTTAAAGCTATCATACTTTTATGACTGAATACAATACATGATAATATAGTCTAAGTATTCAAGCAAAGTAAATATTCAAATACATGATTATAGTATACTATCAGTTAAGAAACATTTATTGGGGAATTTGGAGAATTGTGAAGAAATGACCAAAGTTAAAATGGGAATTTTTTATTGCCCTAAAGATATCTTTAGTGAAGCGGTAATTTTTTGACCAACACCTGAAAAGCACAAACTAGTATTACAGTATGCCAGCACGTCTGATGTCACATTACCTACTTTGTGAGGGTGGAATAATTTGATTATCAAAGAGAAAATATTGGATTAGACATAACATATGAGTTGTATTGGACTCTACCCATGTACCTGACATGGACAAAAATGACAGTCTTTATTTAACAAATTGAGAATTTTTAGAGCTTTCTTTTTGCAATGTTATATATTGTTATTTCTCCAGCATGAAATCTTTTTTTCTATCTTTATTCTATCAAAATTTATTTTATTTTCACTATATTAACAATGAAGATCTAAACAAAAATCATTCGGTATTAAAAATTTGATGCCTGTTTGTAAAACAATATGAATATAACGCTTAGTAACTAAGCATTTATATGAAAGCATCCACTTTATGCCATAATTGATTTCATTATAGGAAATTTTAACTATTTTTCTTTGTATGTATTAATAGTGTTATTGACCTTACTCTATCTTAAACACATAGGATGTAAGCGTTTCGTGTCAAAATTTGGTATCTAAAAAAGTGCAGACTTGCTGTGATTCAATAGATATGATATTAAAATATACTACTGCACCATTTCCGTTTCCCTATATATCTTAATTAACAAAATATAGTCAATTGTTTTTGGTCGTCTGTTAATATCGGGCTCATTAATTATACGTGTAAACTTTACCTGAGAATCACACGCGATTACCATTATGTATTGATAAGACTGACGAAAGTAACTTTGACACATGCATAAACTCACAATATACACAACCTCCTTTCTTCGTGGTCACATGTACATTTGTAGTCAAATAACCTAATAAATAAGCTATTTAACAACCACACAGTCTGATTTTTGACACAACACCTTACATCCTATGTCTTTAAGTATATTAATATCGCCTGGAGAAATAATTATGTTTTCATGATTTTTTGCCAAATGAGTTATAATTTTTTGTGTCATTTTGCCCTTGTCTCAACATCTTGGAGGCTAAGATTTCCTGTGTTCAAAGAAGAGTTGGGTTATTTGATACGGATGTACAACTCATGATGTGCAGCAAATCAAACCTGTCTTCAGGGTTAAGTGGAATTCCCAGGTCACCAGTCCGAAGTCTGCGACTAATCTCTTCGATTTGGAGGTGCACTGTAATGCAAGTGGTTGAATTACCAGTACATGTACATAAGATTGCAATGCATAAAAAGCTAAAACCAGTGTTACAAAATGTAAGTTGAGATTCATTGAAATTTCCATTTAGTTCTTTTTTTTTGCAATGGTTCTCCATAAGTTCCATCCTATATCATAAAACTATTTTTTGTTGTTTCAATGTTCAGAGTCAAAAGGCATTAATTTTTGGTTGGCCTTAATTTCAATGATATTGGTGATTGCATATTATTGTTAAATGAAACTAGATTAAACTGCACTGGTTTTAGCTTTTGATTGGATTTCTAAAAGAGATGAAAAATCTTTGATTATTTAACTGATGTGAAAATATTTCTCGCGAGCTGTAATAAATTATTGATTTTAAATTAAAGAACAAAATATTATTGAATGTATGATTAAAACCATTAAAGAACAAAGTTGGTTAGAATGACATGTTACAATAGAAAATTAATTATGAATTGTTTTCCTGAAATTTTGAATTATATTATATATATATGGATTACTTTTAATATAACATATATTATACAGAAATACAATATCACATACATGTATAATCATTCTATAAATCAACTATTGATGAAAACAAACATATCTTGCATGTGATGACTTTGAAATAAGAATATAATTACAAATAAAATAAATAAAAAAATAAAATCACAATCAATAAGCAATATAATAATCATTATGAATTCTAGGCATCAATAAAGAAGCTATATATCTATAATGGACTTATGAAGTAAAAAATATGTTACTTAATTAATAAGACAAAATTATATGTTAATTCTGCTGAAATTCAAATTTTAAATGTTTAGTCATGCTCTGAAATTAAATGTGCTTTAAATTAATTAACCTATCTTTGTTATGATACTTACCAATTAATGTCAATATAAACTTTTTTTTATAAATGTAATTAACATGCTGCTAAATGGAAACAAAAATAATGCCATAAATTTGATAAGTTCTGTTCAAAATTCTAGAAATTTAGCAGGAGAAATTGTCCTAAATTTGACCTTAAAGAGTTGTCTGTTTTTTTATTAGATGTTTCCCGCTACAGAAACAATTAGTTTTGTCCTCAAACTTACACAAGTACTGCCTTTCTTGTTCCTTGTCAAGTCCAGGAGGAAGGGCAGTCGGCATACCAAGAATGATGGTTTTGTCTGTCTCTGTATCTGTGGCCCACCTGCTTTTCCTTTTCTTCTTCCTTTCTGATGCAGAATCTCCACCTCCATTGGACCATCCACTAGCTGAAATTAATTAATTATAACCAACTGAAAAATAATTATCAAAAGTACCCCAGAACTGGCAAGATTGTATGGTCAGTAACATTGTGACCCTGTCAATATCTATGATGTTAGGCACTAGTACTTTAGCTTATACATAAGTTTTAGAATAAAACATCAGAAAATATTTATTCACATGCAGATTTATACAACCCATACATGTGAACCTCCCGTCCGAAAAATACCTTTTTCAGGGGGCCCATCCCGTGCTCTTGTTGGAACACTTTTTCCCGATTTCAGAAATGTTGGAGCCAACAAAAATCAAAACACAGTATTTTGATCGTAACTTACTGCACTTTAAAACTTTCGAATACGACAATGTAAAAGCCTAAGAAACTTGAGTGATGTGAAGCTATAATGTATTTTTCGGTATTATTATCCATCGATCACACCTCCAGGTAAATTTGACCGATTGACAATGACAATGTGATTACAGATGATGAATGATAACACAACAGGGATTTACCGGACACAGAATCCTGTGTATATTACTCCCAAAAATTGCACCTGGACTCCCAGATAAACTAACCCTGCGTCCAGAAGATACATAGAACCCACAGGCTTGATTGTATTTTGTTTCTTTCTTGTCTGCCTTTTTATCAAATCAGAAACAAATTTCTTTCACAAACTTCCAAACATCGGTAGGTGCCTTGATTTAATATGGATTGTGGAAAAACCCTACGCTATTTATGGTGGCACAAACGTACTATATTTTAATACCTAAAGGGATACAACAAATTTGCATTGTTACAGTTGTTAATATAAACAATGGATATCAGAAAGTTCTTTGCAGTTCTAGACAAGAAAAATTGCGAGTGCAACCCATTCCCCTGTTAAGAAATAGTCGAAGGACGCTAAAATATGACAATTTCAAGACTATTGGTTTGCAATTTATCCCTGCCTCAATCATGCACTAGAGTTGGGAATCACTTCAAATTTCATGATCGATTATCACTTTTTTAAAACGATTGATCATCAACTTATGATCAACTAATTTTGAATGTATTCAATAAAATAAATGGCTTTAATTTTGCGTTTTTTTAAAGGTAAATGAAGGTGTTTTTTTTTAAAAACTTTACATTGTGACTGTCATTTTTCACTATTTAAACCATACCCCCTGAACTACATTTTCACTGATCTTTTGATTTGATTGGTTAACTTTCTACTAAGTATCGATATCTATTAATGAATTTCATTGAAAATATGTTTTTCTTAAAATGTTAAGAATTTGAGTGCTTTGTTTTATCATTTATAAATAATAGTTTCACTTTCAACTTCCAATATCGTAATATGGAGACAGGGGTTTCTTGTGTGTCATTTTATTCGGAACAAACTAGTTGTTTTCCACATTTCACATTGAACAATAAAATTACAAAGTTAGAAAATAAATTACAGACGCTTGCTCAGACGATAATAGGCCTGGTTTGTTCTTTGAACTGTTAAAACTTTGCACGGCGTCAATAAATTCCGATCACGCTGGGATCAAAAGTTCCTGTGTCAGGCACTTCTTTTTGAATTTAAAACAGTGCTAGACATTCGTCCATCCAAGTTGGACATGGAGTATGTTTGATGCAAATAATTCGGCTTAAAATACAAGTTTAACAGTTAAAAGAACTAGTCAATATCCGCCATTGCTAAAGGCATACAACGATAAGACGTGCACAGCGATTGGCAGAGTGTTGTGCAGTTAGCCAATCAGGCGCCGTTTTACATTCTGTAAAATGTGTTTACAAATGAAACTCCACGATATATTGCGCTGTCGAAATACGCCTGGATATGACAGAATCTTGAAATTTTCTGCATTAGTCATTTGAAATCTATTTCAGAAAACACTGATCGATTAATCGAATTTCCAGACCAAACGAGGCGACGTCGACAAAATCGATTATTCGGAACAGCACTATAATCCAGTATTTGTTTATCGCTAGTTATTCATTTTTCTTCAAGTATTAACAAATATTAGTAAATATTCTGCATATAATATATAACATACATTTAGAAAATGTTATAAAAAAATGTACATCTTGAAAATTTTGTATGAAATTAACTTAATATTTTGTAATTACTGGCTTCTTTTTCATAATTGCATTTGTACTTTCTGGTGAAATTAAAAATTAAATATTTTTTTGAACTAAGTGATAATGAAAAGTTGGAGTAAAGCTATTTTTTCACATCTTGAACTTCACATCTTATATATTCTTTATTTTTACCTGCGTCATTGAAGGCGGAAGCAGGTCTAGTAGCCGCTCAACTCTGTCCGTCTGTCCTTCCGAAACACTTTGGGGCACAACGCTTGTGTAATCTGTATCTCCTATAGGTTTCAGTAGATTTTTCTCACACTTTGCACATTTATAACAGACACATTGAAGATGTACACCTCCCCTTTTGGAGAGATTTGGTGATTTTTTAGAAAAAATTCCTATGTGTTGAATTTTTGATGAATTTTTCGTAGAATTTCTGTGTGTTGATTTTAGCCAGCCAGTTTTCAATGGATTTCCTAAACGTTGATTATTTAATCTATAGCTCCCAAAATAATAAATGTATTTTGTGTAAGCAGTTATAAAAGATACATTGACTCAAGTTTGCCCTGGGCGACGCAGGCTAGGCCGAATGTTAATTGGAAAATTATGTACTTCAATATATTATATTTCTTCTTTGTAAAAGTGTGGAAATGCTTCAAAAGTTGACTTCCTTGTGTGTTTGATGTATGATCACGATCATCTTGGGTGTCTTTCCTTCTTTCAATAAACTATGACATGGATTTCATTTAAGCATATTAAATGGTTTATAATTAATGCTATAAATCTGAAGAAAAAAAGAAACAAAAATAAATGGATTGGGAAACAGTTATTGATTTCATTGATGTTTTATCTCTGACACATCTTACTTTCCTGATTGCATTTCAAATGATTTATTTATTTTCTTCAACAGAAGATGGTCCGTCACTACCTACAAAAGCCAACGAAGAATTCAGACCTTTCATGAGACGATTACCAGAATTTAAATTTTGGTATGTCATTAATGTTAATGTTACACAGATAATGACAGTATGCAGTAATGAAGAAAGTTGTTATGTTTCAATGCATTACTGCCAGTTCTATGTATTACAATGTTAAAAGTCTGTTTTTCTGTTGCAAATCTGTGAACATTCTTATTTTACTTGATCTATGAAAATATGTTTTTGGTGACATGATACATTGTACTTCAAGAAAACTTAAACTCTTGTCTTTGATAATCTCATGTTGAGGTCATATTAAGACATTGTCTGCTTGTGACAGAGCACACTTACAGTCTACATACCCACAGTATGATAAAATCTGTTTCTGATTAGTGAAATTTTCTTTAATTCTGCGATATATCGTATAGTAAAATGTTTAATTTGGCTTGTTTGGGCTAGTACTTGAAACAGTTAATGGTGCCGACTGCACTTATGGTGACTTTATAGTGTTGTCTCACTGAAAAATTACGCTGCAGACACATTGACATGATACTTCACTCGGTCACATTATCTTGATACCTAGTCAACCACTGGATATTCTACTTTAGTAAATAATTAAATATTGCTGTGTAACAAACAGTTTGATAATTGCAAAAAGGTTTTCTGTCCACAATACCAAGCTCCACAGACACAGTGGAATCCCTCCAAACTGCACCCAGTTTGCACTTGAAGAAAAAAAACTGTTTTGGAGAGATGGCGAAGTGGCTCATTGGTTGAGTGTTTGGCTTCATGTTTTGGTAGACGGGGATTCAAATTTTTGCCTTGTCAAACTTAAGATATTTATATAATGTAATCTTCTCACTCCCTGCTAACCACTCAGCATGTCTGGGTAGGAGATGACTGGTTGGCTCGGTGTCAGGTTAATGTGACTGAGTGAAGAAGCATGTCAATGTGTCTGGCGTGGTATTTCAGTGAGCCAGTATTATAAAGTTGCCATCAGTGCGCACTGTCACTAGCAAATACCATCTCGATATGAACTAGACTAGGTTGGAGGGATTGTGGTTTCAACTTTGTTTCTAGAATTTTGTCAATTTTTTCAACTCTATGTTTTAGTAAGAGTTATCTCCCTTTCATTAAATAAACACAGATGGAAGCCACGTTATATATGAGAGCATTTTTACATCTTTTTGGCAATAAAGAAAAACAATAATTTTATATTAACAAACATAATATACATCAGAAGATGTTTGTTCAAGTCTGCCAACATGCAGTTAATATTAGCGGTTCTGTGAGAAAAATGTTCCTCAATCTCCACGCAAAGAAGCTTACATTCTTTGTCTTTGTTGTCATGTTTTTTGCAGTAACATGGATATAACATGGTGTGAACAACATTTTGATGATTATAACATACAATAAGCG
>JAUMGZ010170744.1:0-15016 GCA_032359645.1 Pododesmus macrochisma | reverse complement strand
TTTCTTCTTCTTCTTCTTCTTCTTCTTTTTCTTCTTCTTCTTCTTCTTCTTCTTCTCCTCCTCCTCCTCCTCCTCCTCCTCCTCCTCCTCCTCCTCCTCCTCCGCCTTCTTCTTCTTCTTCTTCTTCTTCTAATAATAATAATAATAATAATTCCTTGTCCAGACCATAACTTTACCTGTTTGATATATATTTTTTTACCTGTAGTGGTAAAATTTCATTTAAAGTAAAGGTTTTGGTATAGTATCTAATTTCAATTCAGTAAATAGGGTTCTAAGTATGTGCAATGTCAATCATGTGTTATTATCTGTCACTGTTATACTTAAATATAACTTAGGAGTAATAATGCTGTGCTACTTTCAGCTTTAGATTAATGTCCATATAATAATGTTTATATCAAAAATTAATGACCCTAATTTTGCAATTTTTGTCGTTGTCAATTCAAATATAGAATTCGAACAAAGTGTCTCATAAAAAATTGTTTTAGGATACCAACATCTGGAGCTTACTGTAGTAGGTCAAATGTCAGAAGTTATTATTGTGCTTTATGGAGAAGGAATATATTATGTGTAGATGTGTGGGCTGATAGTTGTAGGATTCCACATTGTCTAGGTGATGTCAGGATATGAACATAAGTCACAACCACCATTATATAATATGTCACCCAAAACTACTTTATGGTAAAATGCAAGAAAAAGACTGCTTAGAAATGTTTCCTCAGTCGTATGAGTATTCATATCAGAACCACATTCATCATTAGGTATAATCATTATATGAAGTTTAAGGTTACATATGAAGAACATTTTCCTGTAGTATTATTGCAGAATTCTCGTACAAGTAATTATTTTAATACAAGTTTGTAGTATTTTCATTTTTAGTTTTTATATTTGTAATGTTGTTTTATTCTGTGACTAGTATCCACCTTTTCTTTTGAATTGCAGCTTGGTTTGGGCTTTTGTGTCAAAAATAAAGAATATAAGATTTCAAATATTCAAAAATGAATCAATTGTCATATTACCAAGTAAGTCTATATTTGTCCCAGCATTCTTAGACAACTAAAGCACACATGTAATAAATAAAGACTTTAGTATTGGAAGCACCAAATGTTAACATTGTTAGCTAATATAGCAATTTAACATTCTGACATAACTGAAGCACCATTTGCTATAACAATGTTAAAAGGACTTTGACTAAAAGCAGCTTTATTTAGCAGGTTATAAAAAGACTCTAACTTATTGAAACATTCTTAAACAATTAAAGCATCAGATAAACATGTCAGATAATTTTAACAAACAGTAAAGAAACACTTATACTGTATACCAGGTTCACAGAAACACTATACTGTATACCAGGTTCACAGAAACACTATACTGTATACCGGGCTCACAGAAACACTATACTGTATACCAGGTTTACAGAACCACTATACTGTATACCGGGTTCACAGAAACACTATACTGTATACCGGGCTCACAGAAACACTATACTGTATACCAGGTTCACAGAAACACTATACTGTATACGGGTTCACAGAAACACTATACTGTATACCAGGTTCACAGAAACACTATACATTATACCGGGTTCACAGAAACACTATACTGTATACTGGGTTCACAGAAACACTATACTGTATACCGGGTTCACAGAAACACTATACTGTATACCGGGCTCACAGAAACACTATTCTATACACCAGGTTCACAGAAACACTATACTGTATACCAGGTTCACTCCTGGTTATTTTCGCAATTTCGACAACAGAAAACAAATTTGCTCCTTCTTAAATTCGCCTTTAATTGATTTGTGAATAAAGACATTCTAGCTGGAAATGTTTTTTTCATTTTGAATTTGCCTTTTCATTTACGGATGAAGATCGGGGCGAAAATTTTCAGGTGTACAGTACTATTACAGATACAACACATTTTTACCAGCTGTTTATTGGTTATCTAATGGCTATAGTTTACCACTGTACATTGTTTTGATAATATTAAATTTGCATAAATATTAACTAACTGTCTTTTCTATAGTTTTATTTGGTGAAATTTTGAACAGAGTGAATTAATAATTCAGTTCAAATTCAAGTTCCCCCTAGATGAAAAAGAATTAGATTTGTGCTATAATGTATCATTAAAATAATGAGGCAAAAAACCACAAAGAGACTGCTATGTTACTGACTGTGTTGTGCTATGTTACTGACTGTGTTGTGACAATCTGTTGCTGCTAGCTATTAATTGTGTCATTAAATGAGCACACTTCAATACTCCCATATGTATTATCAGGAAGGAAAACGTATTTAGGCCATGGTCATGGTGTTTAATCTTTATTCATTTTGTTTTTATAGATTTAGTCTTTTTTTTAACTGTTATTCCTTGTGAATCTTTATCCTGTTATTATATGTAGGCAAAAATTATAATATTTAATGTTTATTAGGGCCCTGCATGGAATGATATGGGTGACCTATAGGGGGCATACCACAAACAGAATTCACTATGTGTTATACTTACTTGTTGTTACCAACAAACAGAAAAATTACCATACACAGATTCTTTAAAATGCATTTTTGAACAAACGAAGTCAGCAAAACCTGAATTGACTGGAGCTGAACACCAGGAAACCACAAAAACATCTCTAAATTCAGCTTCAGGGATACACCAAGAAAGAGTCCCCTATGCTGCTTCAAATTTACAAATTTGATTTAAAAGTCACCTCTTTACTATGAGAAAACCTTCCTGTTTACAAATATGTCTCTACTTGAGTCCATTTATTGTACCCCTTGCAAACAAAGTCTGTCTGTCCATCCGTCCATCTGTCTGTCCATCTGTTCATCCATCCTTCTGTCCATGAATCTTGTAAGCGCAACTCCTCCTGCACCGTTTAATGGATTTAAAAAAAAATTGATAGTACACCATATGAAGATGTGCATGGAGAAAAATTTCCATTCCAAAACATTTAAGGGGAGATAATTAGACTTTAGCATTTCCATGTCATGAATCTCATAAATGCAACTTCTCTTACACCATTTAATGGATTTCAATAAAACTTCACACCATGATAGTACACCATATGTAAATATGCATGATGAAAGAAAGGTTTGCTCTGAAGATTTTAAGGGGAGATAATTAGACTTGATTTGACTTGTGTATTTACATGTTGTGAATATATTAGCACAACTCCTCTTACACCCTTCAATGGTCTACACTGTTAAATCAATTTCAGCGAATCTTTGAAACAAAATAATTCCATTCCAAGGGAATAATTTGGCAAACATAATAAAAAAATATTCAATCCAGGTTGACGTCATGAAATAAACAACTTGGCGGAAGCGGGGGTATCAGTCAGCCATCCTGGCGACAGCTCTTTTCTTTATTTACATTCAAACACGGGGCCATTTAAACAGCACATAGGAAATTCCTGTACTACTTTTTTCTACAATCTTTTGGGGATGTATCTATTTATGGTATTCCCTCACTATAGTAAAAACTTGGTCCGTCTGTCCGTCCGTCCACAAAGTTTTGTCTGAAGTACTACAGTTTCAACTCTTAACCCATATTTTTGAAACTTTGTACAAATGATCAGTACCTTGAGTAGTTGTGCGCGTATGATTTATTTTTATTTTCTTTGGAGTTATTCTCATTTTATGAATTTTGTTCAAAGTACTGCTGCTCGCATTCTTGGCCGACATTTATGAAACTTAGTACACATGATCAGTACCTTGTGTAGTTTTGCGCTTGTGATTTATATTTAATTTTGACACTTTTTGTGAGAAGTATTCCCCTTTTATGTTTTCCATTTACAAACTACTGATAAAGAAATTTGTGTGAAGTATTTCATATTTATGAAACTTGGTACAAGTAAAGTGCCTTGTGTGCTTGTGATTTTTTTTTCATTTGATACTTTTGTTGGTTTTATTCCCCTTTAATGATTTTCCGTTTTTGGATTTTGTCCAAAGTACTGCTGCTCGCATTCTTGACCAATATTTATGAAAGTTGGTGCACATGATCAGTATATTGAGTAGTTGTGGGCATTTAAATCAATTTTTACTTTCGAAACTTTTTGTGGGAGTTATTTCCTTTTTATGTTTTTCATTTTTGAATACTGATAAAAAAAGTACTATACAGCTCCAATTTAAATATTTTTTATGAAACTTGGTACAAGTGATATGTACCTTGTGTAGTTGTGCACTTACTATTTATTTTTTATTTTTACACTTTTTGTTGGATTTACTGCCCTTTCATAATTTGTCATTCTTGACATATTTTTATGACATTTTTGGCACACAAGATCTGCCTGTGGTGAAGTGGTACCCTTGAGATTTATAATTTAACTTAACATTTTTTGTGGGAGTTATTTCCCTTTCATGATTTCTGATTACAAATTTTGTTCGAAAATGTATTTGTTGGAGAATTTTCCCATTTTTGATTTTTTTTATTACAAATTTGCTACAAATACCAATTGATGGTATACACTTGGCGGGGCCCTTGGTCAGTGTTTTAGTTCATGATGTGTATGTATATTTTAGTGGTGTCATTCCTTATGCATACCCATCTTGCCATACCTTGCACCCCTGGTTGTGTATGACAGAGATATCTTCACCCCAGGACTTGGATTGTTTGTCCTGAATGAGCTTTACTGAGTTCAGGACAAACAATCTCGGTCCGAGGGTGAAAATATCTCTGTGTTACACAACCAGGGGTGATTGATTCTTTTTCTCACACTATTGACATTCTTATCATGGTGATAACAAAACATTTATTGGATGACTTTCCAGACAATCCATGAATTTCCTTCCATGATATGCTGTTGTGACATATGCATTACAATTGTTGATGTGGTGTCATATTTATTGTTTTCATATGAAGTTGATGTCTATAGCATTTTTTCGTATTATCCCAACCTAGGATGGGATAGAGAAATCCTGTATGGGTTAATACATGGGAAAACTCTGTCATGAGTGAGAGATTAATGTGTCACAATTTTGGTGTGCTGTTAAGACTTTGAATTCTTGTATTTATGCTCCCTGAAAAAAAAAAATGGGAAGCATATTAACACCTCTTTGGCCATCCATGTGTTTGTGCATCTGTGTGTTTGTCCATCCATGCATCCATGTGTTCATGCGTCTGTCTGTTTGTCCATCTATCCGTTCACAGTCATATCTCCTTACTCTTTTAATGGATTTTCATCGTATTGTTGTTAAACTGAAATTGAAATTTTGACACGTTTTGGCCCTCTTTTTTTATCTTTGTCATTTTTGCACAATTTCAGCTATTTTTCTACATTCTTCCTCACTATACCTTTTATTTTTTCATATGGTGCAATTGTGTTATATATATATGTTATTTACTTAATATTTTATCATGATGCATGCTAATAATTTTATTTTTTTAAAAACAAATTAGGCATATTTTTGGGGAAGGGGGGGATAAGTTTTCACATTATCTCTTTTTCTCTGGAAATACTAAAGAAATTGCAATGCCATTTGGCACAAACCAAATACTTATGGTGTCCTCTGAGTCTTGTAGTCTTTTAGACCTTGTTGCTCAAAAGTAAGAGATGGGAGTCACTGTAGTTCAAATGCACATGCATGCTCATTCTGTGAGTTTTTCAGTCTGTACATCATTGGATTTTATGAACCTAAAGTTGCTGCTTCTTTCATTAGTTTTACTGCCTTTGATCTTGTTTCTCTACTTATCTCTGGTATGTTTACATCCTCACACCTTTTTCGTCTCTTGCATGTTTCTGTCCTCAACATTTTCTGGTTTCTTGCATATTTCTGTCTCCATCCCTTTTCGGCTTCCTGGCTTTCCTTGCACTTGAAAAAACCCACAGGATTCTAAAACTGCAGTGAAGATAGAAGAGCTATAAAACCTGACATCAAATGTTAATTCAATGCTGCACAAAAAAAACTCTTTATAGAATGTAATGAAAACAGCGTGAATTTGAAGTTGAATACAGTATGTCTTTTTATCAATAGAGGAAATAAAACTGTGTTAATGTATGCTAAGATCACGTCAAATCACCAAGGATTACACCAACCTAATATTACAATACAAATCATATGCCGCATTCCTATAGTGGTCTCCTTGCCATAATTAAATAAAGATGTAATAATGATAATCCCCTGGAGTCTAGTATCCCCCAGCTTCACAAGAGGGGTAATGACCTAGCCTCCATTCATTGCAATAATTCCAGTTATCTGAGGAATCCCCCCCGGGCTATAGCAGGGATAGCATGCATGCTTCTGTTCAAACAGAACCTACATATGGTGATCAAGCCATTTTATACATTAATAATTCAATAACATTAAACTATTATCAAACAGGCCATTAGGCATAACTACATGATACAATGGCTGTGTTTACTGTATTGACACACAGCATGTATAACCAGTGAATTATTGGACATGGCACTAGAGTATGATAGCAGTAGTTATCTACACTCATCCACAAGCAAGAGACTTTTAATGTGCTACTGTTTTGTTTATTTATCAATGAAGCATTGATCATTGACTGCAAGCCACTTTGTCCTTCAGCAAACCAAAATATTGTGAATTGATGCTATACATGTAGAGAGAATCCGGTTGTTAGTTAATACAGACAAGATAAGATGCCATCCTGGTTTTGGACCAGCTCCCAGTCTCTCTCTGTGGACTAGCCCTGTGTACTAACTGCTAGTGTCGAGATAAGTATACTTCAGTCAAAAGATTAGTATATATATATGCTGTAGTACATATGTACAGTGGTTGAACCTATCTCACAGATACAGACAGTGAACCATACATACACTTGTTGTGTTGCCCACTTGTAACAGGTTATTTGTGCTTGTAAAGAGGAAGTTTAATTTGTATACAAGGAAACAGTACATTTAGCAGAAGGTCACTTACTGAACTTGGATTTATAGTACAAGGTAGGTGTACCAGTTTATGTGAACATTACTGTATAAATATAGTTTTAAATAATTGCATAATTGTGGTTATAAATCATTCTTCAAGTTTTTTTCTTCCCATTTTATATGTTTATTTGATATTTTTCATTGGCATTGCATAAAAGGTTAAAACTGAGCAAGGAAGATCTGTACATGCAGATGAAGTCATTACATCTTAAATTGTAATAGAATAGTGTGTGTAAAAAACAACGTTGAATGCTTTTTCTTCGTTTCTAAGGAAAAATGCAATAAGTATATAAAACATCTATACTCTCTTACAAATAGCTTTATAGCAAGGGGCCCTTTTAGAGACTGGTCGAACAAGGAGAAGGGAAGATTAGTTTGTCAAATAAAGACACAAATCAAATGTTATGTTGATCAATGGGCATTTTAATTTTTAAGAAAATGCCATAAACAAATATATATGATAATTACAAGATTATACAGATACAATTTTAACTGTAGACAAATCTGGGCCTACAAAAAACGTATGTTGATCATGGCGTTCACAATTGTTTTTGTCAGTGTGGGATGCATTTCTGTTAAAATGTACATTTTTGAATTCAGGACAGGTGATAGAATTTTGAATAGGATTACAAGACATTCAATATAATTACTGACGATTACTGCTGACTTTGTACTTGATAATTGGTAGCATGTCATGACCTTAATGAATGTTTATTGATGGTGGCCCTCTTACCTCGGGAGTATAACAACAGTCCATAAATTACCCACATGTAAATCTGATTACAGCCACAGCATCCTTACCATGTACAAGAAGTAGAAAAATTATAGCTTTGTGTTAATGTCATTAGGTTTATTGTATGTTACCTAAGCAGGCATCCTGCTTTAGCTGTAGTATACACACAACAAGTGATAGTATATCTGGATCCTGGATGATTTGCACTGCTTGATGTGGTAGTGTGATAATACAAGTTTATACCTACTATAAACTGTGTCCTTGAGCTTACTTCCGAAAATCACCAATGCTGAGACTCAGAAGTAGAGCTTTCGCTTCATGCTGGTGTGAGAATCCCAGCGGCGTCAAAACCTAAGACGTTAAAATTAAGCAACCTTCTTGCTCCTTGATACGTGCTTAGCATTTCTGGTTTATTTAGGAGAAGGACTGGTTGGCTCGGTGTCAGAATAATGTGAACAAGTGAAGTATCATGTCAATGTGTCTGCACTGTGATATTTCAATGAGACAGCACTATAAATTTGCCATAATTGTGCACTGTTACAAGCAGACACTGTCTCAATATGACCAATACAGGAGTTGAAGCCCAAATGAAACAAACAATACTTCGAAAAATCTTAAGTCTTAAAGAAACACATTGGGTTATACTTATTTAAGCAATAAACTGCATAGATGTTGCAGACCTACATACGTACTAGTATAACTGCAGCATGTGTCACAGACAAACTTATCATGGAGCGCTAACGCTCATTTATATTATCATACTGTAGAATCAGAAAACTTCATTGTGGTTTTAATTTCGTTTATTTCGTTGTTGTAAAAGATCGGCGAAAGTAAAACCATGACGAAATTGTTCACATACCTTCTAAAAAGAACACATTAAGTATTTCCAATGAAATTTTATGTCAACGAAATCACTTTATTTTCAAAACAACGAAATTTTAGCCCAACGAATATTTCTGATTCTACAGTAATTGCCAACTTTTGGAAATTTTCATGGGGGAGAAAACACATAACAAAATCTTAAAATGTCTTCAATATCTATATTCGATGCCCTATATGACTAAATAGTAGTGTAAACAGCCTCATTTAAGTAGTTATATGCAATACACTAAGTTGAAGCAAGTTGATAAGCAAGGTTTAGGAATTATACTGATGTCAAAACGGAAAATTGTGTGTGAAAAATAGGGAGACTCCTTCCAAAAAAGGGAGAGTTGGCAACTATGTATTATCAAAAGTGAATGTAGCAATATTTTCATAGCATTAACAATTATGCTCCAATGATTGTTCCTGTGTTTGATATTATACACCACGTGACAAGCCTTGACATGATGGTTACATCTAGATAGTGACAGTAAGCTTTCCTAATATTTATCCTTTGGCAAATTACTTCCAAAATTTATATAATGATGTTGATAATGCGCCAGTTTTGATGTTTTTATTTCTATAGGCTATGTTGTTCAAACACATTTTTGAATATAAATTTCTTTGTCCTGCTCAAACAATTGCTGGCAATTATTAAATTATCAAAGGATGGAGTGATGATAGATTAAAAAGTCTGAATTAATTCAAAGTGTTTTGTGTATTGAACAAAATTAGATATGAATGAAAGAGAATGTTTAGATAGTTCTGACGATGAAAGGGAATGTTTAGATGGTTCTGACAATGAAAGGGAATGTTTAGATGGTTCTGACAATGAAAGGGAATGTTTTGTGGTTCTGACAATATATACCAGTGCAGTGGTGTCTCCTTACAATGAGTTTTTGTCATTGTAAAGGATTTGCTGTTCTAATGAATCAAAATTATTGTCATTGGGTTAATTTGTTCCAAATATATCGTTGTTGTAATGAATTTGATGTTATTATGAGTTTTGTTATAAAAGACTAAGATCTGTACTGCTTTTCTTGAAAGACTATTTTGTCTGTGAGTACACATCGTATGAGTTGAACCACCCTCTGCCTGTCTGTCAGTCTATGACCCGTCTGCCATTCTATATCCTTTGAGTACTATAGTGAGGTGAAGGTTGTTTGTACAGGTGGACTTTATTGTAACCATCTGATGTTGGTAATACTGAATTTTGATTGAAGCAATTAATGGTAACAGAAAGGTCAGGTGCCATGGCACGATTTTTGGAAATGCTCCAATGGAAGTGGAAAAATAAAGATGTGATATATGATGATTGAGGACCAGATTGTAGCAAGGAACTGTTAATGCATGAATTTTAGACTGGTACATGTGTTTCTGTATATAAGACAATAGACTGGTTCTTTGTAGATCATCAAGTTAGCATCTTCATGTCTTATCTGATTTTCTGCAAAAAGATACAAAATCTAAAAAACCTGTATTGTGATTTTAAAAAAAGCTAATATTTTGAGAAAAGGAATTAACATCGCCTGAGTAAGATAGTCAAATTTGAAATTTAATTTTGGATAAAATATTGATTTTCATTAAATATACCATGAAGATGGGAAAATAGAAACTATAATGTTTCCTATGGAGCATCTTTATCATTCATCTGATTGCTTAAAATGATGTCAAAGCCTGCCAATGCAAGTTTTAAGGTCAGAATTGAACAAGAACCATATTTGAAAATTAATTTTGGGTGAAAAACATAGTTCTTAATTATATTGATACTTTACATGGTGAATGTTAAGCACAGTTCAAATGTGTAGTTAACTCGTAAGTTTCTGATATACCACGAATTTCCCTGATTCAAATTCGTTTTGTTAAGTATTTCACTATATCACTCCCACATAAAGTGTGGTATGTTTGAACTTTGCTCAATCAAGTTTCTTTCATCTTGTGTAAAATGTGCTAACCATTGTGAGAGATCCAAGAAAACTTTCTACTGAAGAGTTTGTTTGTTCAATTATGTTACGTAAGAAAACATTGGGACCATATTTTTCAATTCAGTGTGCAAATAGAATTATCCATTACCACATGTCTGACTTGAGCAAATGGAAGATAAAAGAAAGCCTGTATTTGAAATTGAAAGTTATAAAGTCACCATTATTGTCTTGCATATAAAGTATTCTTCCTTAAAGATGTAGTAAACTTTATGTATGCGATTTCAGAGTCTGATTAGCCAGGATTTTATTGACAATTTCCACTAAGCTGTTTTGTTCAACAAAAGATATGTAGATTGTTGAATTTGTTATACATGTAAAATGTCCATCTGTTCATCCCAGGACACAGTTTATGACATTTAGTCACAATAGAAACATATCCATTATTGAGAATGTGTGTTAATGTAAAAGTCTTTGTGTTTTGTTATAACACATTTTTGTCTTTCACTTCTATAACTACATTGTGAATTCTCCCCAAGTTACAAGTGAAGGTGTTGGCAAATGTTACCATGATTAAAAAAGGTTACTATTATAAATGCATAATTCTTTAATGTGGGGAGATTCTTTTAATGTCATTAACAATTGCAAAAATGTTCTATATGTAAAGAAGCTAAAAATACAATGTATTTACGTATAACGAATCATTAATGCCTATAAATTGTTTGTATAATAGACTTAATACTTAATGTGCTTTGTATCTCTTTACACATTGAGTGTGTTTTACATTAGATGAAGTCATTATTGATGAGTTAATACAACAGAGTGCAGGGATGTCAATGTCATGATACTCTTGTAAATCAATTTATACCTTCACATTATCATGTGTTAAATCTTTCAGAGCAAATCTGTAGGATATCAAATGTTTTTTATCAAAAATTGGCTTTATTATAGGAATGAAGGTCATAATGACATTTCTGACATTTTAATGGAGCGATAAATACTTTTGGTCACATTTAAATTAAAGTATTCCATGTAAAACTTTAGCATGACCTAAAAAACACTTCATAAAAACAGTATATGACATTCATTTCTTATAATTATGCTCATTTTCCTTTTCAACATGAGCAAAATAGTTTGGAAGAAATATATTCGACATCTACATGATCTACTTAATTTTAAAACAAAGCGGTAGTTAAGCCTTTATATCTGCCTTTTATCGGCCAATAGTCTGCTGTTGATCGATGAATAACAATTGCCATTATTTGATGACTTCTTGCACGCATTTAATGATTTTAACAGAAGTTTAAATCTTTGGAATTGAAACTTTCTTCAAATCATTTAAATATGCATGTGATCTCTGAGTTCACTAAATGCACACAGCTAATCATTTGAACCAAGTTTTTTCAATGAATTTTTGCACAAATCACACACACACACACACACACACACACACACACACACACACACACACACACACACACACACACACACACACACACACTATTGATATATACAAAAGTACAGACAAATGAATATATGATAACATAGTATATGACAATGAATATAGACGGCATTCATGTACATATGTAATATTTAAGCAATATACAACCCTGGCACGATAAAGATTCGATAGAAGAGTAGGCAGAAACGCCGTTGCATGGGCTCACCCTTCTTTCTGAACTATCTTTATTACTTTCGTTTCCCGTTCCTGTTGCCGCTTCTCTTACTGTCCTATCTTTTGGTTTTTCTCCTTTGGTCTTTTGTCACAATATCGGTGAAAGATTCTGGAAGTGACGCTTAACCCTAATTAAACCAACAAACACGCATAGATGTTGCAGACCTACTGGTATAATTGAAGCATGTGTCACAGACAAAGTGAATGGAACACGTTTGACTTTAAAATGAAAAAAAATTAATAGTTATTTTAAAGGTGTTTGAAACGTTTAACATTGATGATTTCTGCGGGACTATTTTACGCGCGAACACTTGTATTGAGCGAAAGCGCAGTGCTTTGGCAGATATGGTTTTAATCAGATTGAATGAATATAGGGTTACATACTATACAACAACGAACATCGAATATCATAGTGTGGGAATACAGAATAATGAACAGCATAGTATAGTACAATGAATACAGATAACATTGAACAATACAATGCATATAGGGTATCATAGTTTTGGATACCTAATATAGGATACCATAGTGTTGGATACTGAATATAGGGTATCATAGTTTTGGATACCTAATATAGGGTATCATAGTGTTGGATACTGAATATAGGGTATCATAGTGTTGGATACTGAATATAGGGTATCATAGTGTTGGATACCTAATATAGGGTATCATAGTGTTGGATACTGAATATAGGGTATCATAGTGTTGGATACTGAATATAGGATACCATAGTGTTGGATACTGAATATAGGGTATCATAGTTCAGGACATTGCATAAAGGATAACATTCATGTAGTATAGAACACTGAATATAGGATAATTTAGTAAAGAACAAAAGATTGGATAATGCCAACCAAAATCAAACGATTGTTACCGTTAGTGACTTCTTTAAATTGTAGTTTGAATTAGGTCTAGCGGACACATCCCTAGTGTAAACTTGTAGATTGGACAGATCAACAGATAACACAGTGTCACACATAACATACATACAAATCATTATAGGTGTTTACTGAGTAAATGAAAAAAAATCATATTTTTATGTAAAATCAATTTGCCAAATCCTTAATGAATACTATGCTTTAGTCCTGAGTGCTTTATTTCCTGTAAGTTTTTGCTCTGGTAGATTTTCACTACCATTACAAAAAAATGTTATTGAAGGTCTTGTTGTCTTATGATTTTTGATCAGAGAGTGTTATATACTATAACAACAGTGACTAGGTATGTTTTGCTGTCGTAAGTTCAATAATTTAATAGTGTTAAAAATATATCAAAAAGTGTCAGCGAAATGCCTTGGTGATTTATGATCTTTGCTCATGAAGTGTTCATTTTTATAACAAATGTTGCTTTTAAATGCCTTGGCGACTTGTGATCTTTGCTCTGGTTTGTTTGTTAAAATGGGGTTTAACAACGTCACTTCAAGAGTATTACACCAAAACTCTTTGCTCTATAAGTGTTCAATTTTATAACAAATGTTGCTTTTGAAAGGCTAAGCTACTTATGGTCTTTGCTCTGACAGTATTGAAGTTGCTAGTGCTAGATTTTTAGTCCTCCGTTTTCTTGTTTCTAAGTTATTATATACAGGCCCGTAGCATTATTTTTAAAAGTGAGGGGGGCAAACCTTACGTAAACAAACCGGAAATGAATAAAGATAAGCTATGCGAATAAGAGCACGGACCACACAGGCAGTGGGGGTTAAGCTATGAAAATAATATATTTTAGTAAACAATTCTTGTTCTTTTTTCAATAAATAGTCTTCACGGACATTTCAGTTTATCATTGCCACTTTTTATTGTGAAGATATACGGAATACAAGTAATAACAAATGTAAACATGAGCGGAAAACGCACTTTGGTTTTGTCACATAAGAATTAAAAATGATAGTCCTTTCCACTGTTTTTTCATTTAGCTCAATAAGTAAAAAGTAGCTGATGGCTGGTATATGGAAAATTCAATTATTCTACACAGCTTACAAAACGACCATAGCAATATACGATAATTTGTGAAATATAAGCTATTTTATTCTTCAATTATCTTGTAACCATGGCTTTTGAAGACTTTTAAATGTGGAAGAAATATCTATATTCTTATTGTGTCTGTTGAAGATTTAAAAAAATTATGCATCTTGAGATAAGATTTCTTGCGTTTCACTGACCCTAAACTAAATCAGAAGTCACTTATTTTTATGACTGTTCATGTTGGATACTTCAATATTGATTGTGTATCCAGTCAGACAACTGATAACGTATTTACCCTCCAGGATGGTTTGACGTTTAATGTACCGAGAAATAATGATACATTTATAGAATATTAAGATTGATGATTTCTTTGAGCTCTTGTTCTACAATGATTGGTCTGATAGTTTACAGATATATGGGTTTTCTGTATTTACTCTTGATATCTAGGGGATTTCCGTGATTTTGTCTGATTGGACTGATGATACCTTACAGTTCTATCTATGAGATTTCTGTGTTTTACTTCTATTGGACTGATGATACCTTACAGATCTATCTATGGGATTTCTGTGTTTGACTTCTATTGAACTGATGCTACCTGACAAATCTATCTATGGGATTTCTGTGTTTTACTTCTATTGGACTGATAAAACCTTACAGAATTATCTTTGGGATTTCTGTGTTTTACTTTGATTGGACTGATGATACCTTACAGATCTATCTATGGGATTTCTGTGTTTTACTTCTAATGAACTGATGATACCTTACAGATCTATTTAGGGGATTTCTGTGTTTTACTCTGATTCGACTGATGATACCTTACAGATATATATATGGGATTTCAGTGTTTTACTATGATTGGACTGATGATACCTTACAGATCTATCTTAGGGATTTCTGATTGAAATGTTTGTTTGTTTGTTTCATTAGGGTTTAACGTCCCTTTCAACATCTAAGGTCATATCGAGACGGTGCCTGCTTGTG
>JAUMGZ010170733.1:0-15016 GCA_032359645.1 Pododesmus macrochisma | reverse complement strand
ATATGACAAGGCTACATCATGACAGGTGACATAACTACATTATGACAGGTGACACGGCTACATCATGACAGGTGACAAGGCTACATCATGACAGTTGAATAACTACATCATGACATATGACAAGGCTACATCATGACAGGTGACATTACTACATTATGACAGGTGACATGGCTACATCATGACAGGTGACATGGCTACATCATGACAGGTGACACAGCTACATCATGACAGGTGACACAGCTACATCATGAAAGGGGACAAGGCTACATCATGACAGTTGACATAACTACATCATGACATATGACAAGGCTACATCATGACAGGTGACATAACTACATTATGACAGGTGACACGGCTACATCATGACAGGTGACACAGCTACATCATGACAGGTGACATTACTTTATCATGACAGGTGTCACATGGCTACATCATGACAGGTGACACAGCTACATCATGACAGGTGACACAGCTACATCATTAAAGGGGACAAGGCTACATCATGACAGTTGACATAAACTACATCATGACATATGACAAGGCTACATCATGACAGGTAAATATATTCCAATGTGACCAATAGATATATATGCATAATAGGACAATTATATCCCACCATTGATATTGATATGGACGTCTCATTTAGTCAGTTCAGCAGAATTTAACGTTTTACATTTTAACTTAAGGCAAAACGCATGTGAGAAAACTACTGGATAGATTTTTTAAAACAATTTCCATGTACATTGCATATTCATTGATAAATAATTTGCTAGGTTTTGAGAAAAAATAATTGTCAACTTCTTGTAAAAAATCCAGGTTTTTTTCAGAAATTTTGTAAACTTCACAAATCCATCTCAATGGGACTATAAAATTTACTTAAATTATAAATGAAACCTCAAAATCATGTAAAAATATATATATAGGTAATAATCATTATAATGAAAACTTGTCATACATTTTGTATTTGTTTTGTGAAATTGAATTTATGAATTGTTGAAATTTTTGAAATTTCACAAAAAAATGAAATATCAGAAAAACTGCTCAATAGATTTTCCATGTTTTGCTTTATATTAAAAGCTCTAAAGTTAATAATTTAAGGGACACCATTTAAATTTTTTAAAAGTAGTTAGCTCACTGTCATGTTGCCTTAATTCACTTTCCCTCAGACAGCCTAGATTCTATGTGTGTATACATGTACATGCATATGTAGTCTTTTAAATTACATGTATTCACTCAAGAAAGTAAAAACCATGCAAGCTTGCATAATACATTATAGACATTAACACCTGATCATGAAGTGTGTCAATATAATCTGAGGCTTTATGATATCATAATTACTTTCAATATTTACAGAATTTTCACTTACAATCTTGTAGATCTAGACCTCTTCAAGGAAATGAAGATGGAATTATAAGAACATAATTATATTGATTTAACAAAGCTTAAACTTTATGAAAAAGTTTTCTCTTAAAAAAAATGACGGGGATCAGTATAAATAATATGATACATCAAATATTATACATAATTTACATCTAGAATTACGACATGGTCAGTTTTCTAAACAAATTTAATCATATATTGAAACATTGTTATAAGCTCTAAGACAGTATGTGTGGCAATTATACATTATTAAGCTATGAGGCCAAAAGGGAAAATACTTATGTTTATACTAACCCCACCTACCCTAATTTGTAGTGCCTACATGTACCTCATTGAGTCCCTGAAGTTTGTTTTTTTGCCGTTTTCAGACAATTAGCAATGTTAATGTCAGAACCACTGTCTCTATATATCCTATATATGTAAAAACTTGAAGTAAAATAAAAAGACCTGTGTAGTACGGGCCTAGCTACATGTACCTACCCTAGCCCTATTTCTTTTGAAGCCGTAATTGGAAAAACAGTATTTGGGTTTTTTTTTACCTAAGAATAACCTTAAGTATAAGATAAGCCAGAGTTATTTCAATTATTTAACATATACTAGTGCCCATTGTCTAGACATCTATGTATATGTACATACATAATTATACATTGTTAATGAACGAGCAGAATCATGATCATGTCAGGTATACATATGGTATATATAACTGGTGCATGTTATTTCAATAATATGTTGTTCTAACAATAAGACTTTTTTTACATCTAATTTACAAAGATTTGACATACTGTACATGAATATTTACATACATGAAATATTAAAATTGTGTACTCATGATCATGATCAGCTGGCATAAAATAAAATATTGTTTCTTTGCAGTTGCTTGCCTACGTATACATGTACATGTACCTATACTCAGTAGTATAGTTTGTATACCCAAACCCTTTTCTTTTTACACTCTTCCTTTTAAACGAATTTTTGCTTGTTGCTTATATCTTGTAAATATTTGTTCTGTTAAAGATTTGAAAAATGTTGGTACAGAAAAATAACAAGAATTAAAGCCAATCTGGTTGAAACAAGCCTTTAAGTAAATGTTTGCATTTGAATATTTTTGACCCCAGGTTCATACCTTGAACAAATGTGGTTGTCCAATGCCCCAAGATTACTACATATATATATATATGCAAGCACTAAGTTCTGGGCCTTTATTAACTAGAAGAATTTTTTTTGAAATTTTGACACATTTTCCCCCTTTTGGCCCCTAGTGGTGCCTCCTAGGGACCTTGCTCGATCATTCATCCCTGTCCCTAAGGATACTTCCTACAAACTTTGGTTGAATTTGGTTTTGGAGAAGAAGTTGAAAATGTGAAAAATTGACGATGGGCAGGATTTATATCAGAAAAAGTCCACCTTGAACTTTTTATTCAGGTAATTTAACAAGAAGCCCATGGGGCCTTAACGTCCATCTGGTTGAAATCTGCCCAGTAGTTTCAGATCTAGAGGAGATAATGTTTAAAGGAATACTGTCAATTTAACCCCTGTTGTACCCGCCCACAGTCCCCTGGGGGTAAGATACCTCATTTGTACAATCTGGAATCCCCTTCCCCTAAGAATGCCTTCTGCCAGATTTGGTTGAAATCTGCTATATTTATATATATATATATAAGTAGTTTCAGATCTAGAGATGTCATTGAAAGGCATACTGTCAAATTTACTTCTTTTTGACCCTGCCCACCTGTCCCCTAGGGGTCAGGGACTTCATATGTATAATCTTGAATCCCCTTCCCCTAAGGATGCTTCCTGTCAAATTTGGTTGAAATCTGCCCAATAGTCTAGGAGGAGATGTTGTTTAAAGGCAAACTGTCAAATTTACCCCTTTTATAAGTGGGTCATACTTTAAAATGTCTTAAAACTCTAGATCTTTTACTTAATGGTCAATATCCAAAAACAAATATTTTGTACATTACAGCTTGGGGCGTCCCTATCAATCTTACAAAGTGTATCGCTATACATGTACATTAGTAAGACAACAGACTAATGTCAGGCACTTAATTAATGCCATTACACACACACAAAGAAACACCTTACATTATTTGATACTCTGTGACAAGTAATTAAGCATGACTATTTCACTGTACAAAAAAACTCATTTACCGTACAATGTAGACAAATGTAATATATATATATATACATGTACATCACTAATACTATAATTTACCAATTAGAAACATTAATTTATATTACAGATATAACGGTTATTAACCATCAATTAACTGAACAATATCATTTGGCATTTTAGTTCATTGTTTTTCTTTACTAAGAGTAATTATTATTTATAGGAATAATTTTTGCTGTAGTTTAAATTTCTGAGGTTTTCTTTGAATTCATGACACATAAATACATAAAGTTAAAACCAACAAAGATGTAAGACTTAACAGTATACCTGTACATCTCTTTAAAGTCTTATTTTGCCAAATAATTTAATATTGTATCTCCATCTGAAGTAAGATATTTCAGTGAGACAGGACTAAAAAGTCACCATCAGTGTGCAGTCACAAACAGACACTGTATTTATATATCCTATAAACACAATTTTAAAGGTACGTGTGTACGTTAACCCATTAAAGCAAACAAATGAACATACATATACATGCTTATTGCATATACTCACACAATAACAATCCACCATTCAAGACTGGTTTCTGACTATTTATTTTGTCAAAATAGAATTTTTTAGACAGTTCTGTGGGGTAATTACCCTAATTTTTCGGGGATATTTTCAATAACATTCAAATGTCCTGCACTACACGTATCAAAGTTTAATTTAAGATGTGTAAATTAACTTACCTGTACACTGAAAACTACTCTTTACCCTTCTGTACTACAGGAACAACATGGGAGTTCAACCTGTGTATATACAATATCCTCTCTTATCTCTCTCCCCCTCTCTCATAGGCACCAGTGTAACAATAATTTTGGAGTAAAATTTATGATATAACCATACTTGCCAAGTCTCCCTATTTTGGAGGGAGTCCCCCTATTTTTCACACAAAATTTTCACCTTTGACATCAGTGTAGTTCCTTAACCTTGTTTCAGATTTAAAATTAATCAAGTGTAGTGCATAGAACTGCTTAAATTAGGCAGTTTACACTACTATTTTGTCCAATAAGGCATTGCATATAGGTGTTAAAGTAATTTTAAGATTTGGTCACGCGCTTTCTCCCCCATAAATATTTTTAAAAGTTGGCAAGTATGATGTTCCTATGCATTCAAACACCCAATTTTGGAGTAAAACATGTCAATTCTGACAGTAAGAACATGTCCATTTTGACACCTGACTTTTCTGACATTAAAACATGTCCATTTTGACACCTGACTTTTCTGACATCAAAACATGTCCATTCTGGCACCAAATTTCAGAGTAAATCATGTCCATTCTGACACTAACTTTTCTGACATAACATGTCCATTCTGACACTAACTTTTCTGACATAACATGTCCATTCTAACACCTGACTTTTCTGACATTAAAAACATGTCCATTCTGGCACCAAATTTCAGAGTAAATCATGTCCATTCTGACACTAACATTTCTGACATATCATGTCCATTTTGACACTAACTTTTCTGACATATCATGTTCATTCTGACACTTACATTTCTGATATAACATGTCCATTCTGACAATAACTTTTCTGACATAACATGTCCATTCTGACACTAATTTTTCTTACATAACATGTCCATTCTGACACTAACTTTTCTGATATAACATGTCCATTTTGACACCTAACTTTTCTGACAGAACATGTCCATTCTGACAATAACTTTTCTGCCTAACATGTCCATTTTGACACTAACTTTTTTGATATAACATGTCCATTCTGACACAAAAATTTCAGATTTAACATGTCCATTCTGACACTAACTTTTCTGATATAACATGTCCATTCTGACACTAACTTTTCTGACAAAACATGTCCATTCTGACACTAACTTTTCTGACATAACATGTCTATTTTGACACCTGACTTTTCTGAAATAACATGTCTATCCTGACATAACATGTCCATTCCGACACTTGACTTTTCTGACATAACATGAGCATTTCGACACCTGACTTTTCTGACGTAATGTGCCCATTCCGACACTTGACTTTTCTGAAATAACATGAGCATTTGGACACCTGACTTTTCTGACATAACATGTCCATTTGGACACCTGACTTTTATGACATAACATGTCCATTTTGACACCTGACTTTTCTGACATAACATGTCCATTTTGACACCAGACTTTTCTCACATAACATGTCCATTTTGACACCTGACTTTTCTGACATAACATGCCTATTCCGACACCAGACTTTTCTGACATAACATATCCATTATGACACTTGACTTTTCTGACATAACATGTCCATTTTTACACCAAATTTCAGATTAAATCATGTTCATTCTGACATCTGACTTTCTGACATTAAAACATGTCCATTTTCTTATATCAACATGACATTTCATTATATCAGTCTTAATCTCAAAATGACAGTCTTAATCTGAACAAAAATAGTACACTCACTCAGTCTTGATATAAACAGGAAAGTACACTCCAGCAGTCTTAATATAAACAGGAAAGTACATTATATCAGTATAAATTTCAACAGGACAGATCACTTTATCAATCTTAACCTCAACAGGACAGATCACTCTATCAATCTTAACCTCAACAGGACAGATCACTCTATCAATCTTAACCTCAACAGGACAGATCACTCTATCAGTCTTAACCTCAACAGGACAGATCACTCTATCAATCTTAACCTCAAAAGGACAGATCACTCTTTCAGTCTTAACCTCAACAGGACAGATCTCACTCTATCAGTCTTAACCTCAACAGGACAGTACACTCTTTTAGCAGGTAGAATTCTGCAATAAGTCGTTTTTTCTTGATCTGCCTAACTTTACCGCCACACTTTGCCGTTTCAGGCTTACCCGGCCTGTCTTTTTAAATTAAAATCAGTTTCAACTCAGCAAGATTGTACCTTCTATTAGAATGAACTCCAATAAGACTGTCTTTCTGTACATTATACAAGACTTAATCTCACACTGTGGATCTATGCCCATCCACTACCAGAGTTCACCAGATCCTGACACGTACAGAGTGTTTAATGTTCTCAAACTTCAACATACTAAATTAATATCTAAATTGGGTATAACACTTTTAGATCTTAAAATCAAAATGTATGGTCACAAACTTGCCTCATCTGTACAACATTAGCCTATCTACATATAACATTCACTACTATAATGTAACAACAATAAGTTAACATACTTCATCCAATAAATACGAAAATGTAAATGTTTAAGCATAAGCAGTATCATCTACAATTCAGATTTAATAGGTTTTATGCACAACCGCAATGTAAAAAACAAATATCTTGGCCCAGCCAATTTAAAAAATAATATACAAATCAAATAAAAAAGTAAATACAGATTCATTTTTGTTTGACAACAATATTAAATTGACTGAAGCATAAACTATTAATATATAAAAACAGAAAGGTTTTACTCAGGAGATTGTCAAACATCACATTCATAACTTTCAAATAAATACCAGTATTCTTAAAATCAAAACGTATAAAATTGGAAATAGATATCCATGTTTTAGTTGCTTGCCAGGTATTAATAAACCAAAAATAAAAAATTATAATAATTCAACAAGGCTAAAGCATTGTTTTTGGTCAACTTTCATTTCAAATGCAAAGAAATCCTCCATCAATAGAGATTATGTTCCTAACAAAAGTTATAACCTAGCTACAAAAGATTTTTCCCTTTTTTATAACCAGCAACTGATTTGCAGGAAACTTGTGCGTCTTTTTAATGGAAATGAATATATATTATACAGGCAATACATAAATATTAATGATATTTCATTGAGTGTATTTTCATTGAAAATTAATGTATTTTTAAAATATTTCATTTTCCAATTGAAAATCATTAGCCCTTAAACTTTTCCTTACTTAACACCTAATGTACTTAAACATAAAGATATACTCAATTTGTCATCAAATTAATCACTTAGCCTTTTAATTATCATATTAATCACTTAGCCTTTTAATTATCATATTAATCACTTATAGCCTTTTAATTATCATATTAATCACTTAGCCTTTTAATTATCATATTAATCACTTAGCCTTTTAGTTATCATATTAACCACTTTGCCTTTTAATTATCATATTAATCAATAAGCATTTTAATTATCATATTAATCACTTAGCTTTTAATTTTTATGATGTTTCTTTACAAATCTTTTCTTTCTGAAATTCTGCTTTTCATCTTTAGTTCGGCTTAAATAAACACGGTTAGTCTTGTAAATTTTTAATATTGTAAACCAACAACCTTTTACTGAGACATAGATCTTGGTTTGAATTGTTGCTACTTATTCATGGAAGAAAACTTAAGATGTCAGTCCTATGATAAACAGATATACATAATGAAAAATCATTAACCTTATAAAGTTGTGTTGATAAAAATTTCAGTTAATGAAAATGAGAGAAAAGGAGTGAAACTAAAGAAGAGTTGATTACACATTTGATAACAAAAGTGTACTGACTAGTCCTATGTAAATGACAAATGACGTAAGCAGTAAATTATGAAGACTTTATCGCGATAATTAAAAGCAACAGGAAAAACACTCAGTGTTAAATACATATCACAGACTCAAATATGGAACAATCTACTTCCAAAGAATTAATACAAAAACTGTTTTTCATGTTATTATAAACAAAGACAAAAAAGGACAATCTTTACAACAAAAATAGTTATGTTAAAAATGTGAAAAGTTTCAAGTCCTATATGTATTGATACAACAGCAATATCTGTCATATGTAAAATTTCCTGGTATAGGATGCTACAAGTGGTATTTTTATTATAGTATACTGGTAATAGTTGACGTCAAGTATCTAAACAACCTGTCTCTAAATAGTTAACAACGAGTATCTAAGCACCCATGCCGGCCAGTCCCTAAATAGTTAACAACAAGTATCTTAACAACCAGTCTCTAAATAGTTAACAACAAGTATCTTAATAACCAGTCTCTAAATAGTTAACAACAAGTATCTAAGCACCCATGCCGGCCAGTCCCTAAATAGCTAACGTCAAGTATCTATACATCCAGTCTCTAAATAGTTAACGTCAAGCATCTATACATCCAGTCTCTAAATAGTTAACGTCAAGTATCTAAGCATCTCTAAATATTTAATTTCAAGTATCTAAACATCCAGTCTCTTAATAGTTAACGTCAAGTATCTAAACATCCAGTCTCTAAATAGTTAACGTCAAGTATCTAAACATCCAGTCTCTAAATATTTAATTTCAAGTATCTAAACATCCAGTCTCTTAATAATTAACGTCAAGCATCTAAACATCCAGTCTCTAAATAGTTAAAGTCAAGTTTCTTAACATCCAGTCTCTAAATAGTCAACGTCAAGTATCTAAACATCCAGTCTCTAAATAGTTTACATTTGGTATCGGGAGGTATCAGTAATACTATATCCAATTGTATCATGTTAATTATGAGTCAAGGGGTCAACACAAACTGTGTCACACACGACCAATCAATTCTAACTGTCATTGTTACTGGTATGAGATCAGAAGTTATCTTTATGAATACTATACTTATATACCGTATATTATATCAATTTATATCACTTATACAAATTTACATGAAAATTAATTAAGAATAATACTTAAACTGTTTAAATTGTTAAAAATAAAACAATATCTTAATATTTTAAGAAAAAAAATTTACATTAAAATTATAAGGACATTGTTAAGGTGTGGTATGCATCAAAACATTCATTTACACCAAAAAAAAGCATCAATCAAAAGTGTTTTCAACAAGGTAAAGATTAATTTTTCTCATAGCAAACTTGTTTGTTATGCATCAAGAATTTGAACTAAAAAGGAAAAAAAGATGTGTTTTGAGATCATTAGTATTTCTAAAAGTTCTTATTGACTGTTTGATATTTCAGTTCAATG
Source organism: Pododesmus macrochisma (assembly GCA_032359645.1). NCBI lineage: Eukaryota > Metazoa > Mollusca > Bivalvia > Pectinida > Anomiidae > Pododesmus > Pododesmus macrochisma. The sequence continues at coordinate 5,599 of JAUMGZ010170733.1, read as the reverse complement.
TTAATGACTCTTTAAAACAGTAATACACAAGACTGACAGCTACATTTTTGCATGTTGTGTGTAAATAAAGTGTTTAAATATCTTATATAACTATAAACTTAAAAGTTTTATATTGGTTTTATCTTTGCAGTACTTAATTACATACCACACAATGTTAATTTACAAAATAAGCATGTCTTTAACTTCCACATCCATCAAATTAACGTAAATTTTATAGCCAATTCTAAATATCATACTTAATTTTCATAAAAATCTGTAAGTAAAATCTGTTCTATAATAATCAAGCAGTACCTAAAGACTTTAGTTCACCATGCACGTATCAACAGTAGGCTAGACTGCATCCATATAAGTTTTGATTCTGATATCTCTGCATGTATGTGTTCATCTAACAGCAACAACTTAAACTATCAAATAATATATCACTAATAACAACAATATCATGCAAAAATGTTTAAATTGATGCAGATGTATAAACATAACGCACATATATCATTGTAAATATTAACAGTCATCAACTGTATGATGTGACTCAATATTCAAGAGTCTATTGCATACTGTCTCATGGTTATCTCCCTTAGTAGCTCAATAACTATTAAAGGAACACAATGGTTATGACATGAATAGAACCTTTCGTTATTTACACAGCAGCTACTTAAGGTTAAGATACTATTAGACCAATGTCTAAACACAAGATGAAACATAATGGATAGTGTTAACTTAACCAGGCATTTACACCAAAATGAATAGTCTTTTAGTGTCTAAAATCTTCCTTTTTGTCAATTTATATTTGACTGTATCTTATCAGATCTAGCTATAGAGTAGGATTTTTTTGTAGATCTTGGACCTTAAAATGTTACAAAAACTGCAATTTGAGAATATTTCTTTCTTTATCAAAATATATTACAATTATCAAGCTTTTTTATTTCCTTTTGTAAAAAGTATTGAATTAGTAAAACAGACTTTAATCTATCTATATTACTACTATACTTTAGATTTCTAACACAAAAAGATCTATGACTGGATGATGAATATGGTTATACCTTCAGTTTGCATACTGACTTCTGAGCTACTCATATACATGTATATAACTTATTAGAAGCTCTGAAGTCAGTAGGCAAACGACATAACTTTCCACCTATACCTACATTCTGTTTGTAAACACAGCTTAAATAAAAATAGACATTTCCTAGTTACTCAAGTGTAATTTTGTTCAGTAAAAAAAACATTGTTTTTAAAATTTACTGATGTTAACACTTTTCTTCTGTTAAGGCTTTAATCTTTGATTATATTTATTGACTTGCCAGTAGTAAATGCAAATGTGGATAAATGAACAAAAATCCACTGTATGTACATTAATTTACAAAAAAAATTGGTCCCATTTTGAAGAGTTTAAAATATCTTACACTAACATTAAAAATAGAACATAATCCTAAATATGCACAGAGAATAAAGTAACCATATCATGAAGAAGCAGTAGTCACATTAAATGTGATAACAATAAGTATTAAATGTTTAATTATATGCTACAGGTCTTAAACAAAATCTAAACACAGTGTTAAAAAACTGCAATCATTTATTCACTATTTACACACACAATATATAAATTCTATAAATGGTCTTGCAAATAATAATAAAGATTTATAGATAATGAAGTATAGTCAAAATAATTGACGACCATTGGTGCAGGATGAGAAGTAATAATCAATTTCATTTAATAATATGTATACTTCATCATTACACTTAACATATTTCTACACAAAAAAATGGCTCTTACGATTTGACAAAATCATGATTGGCAATGAACTCATTGGTTATTTTTCATTTGAATTACTTCATAACTGGCCTTGGTCCCATGTGTTACCTTAGATAAATGCAAACTACTATGTAACTGAGGCAAACTTGCCTTACAAGTTCTGAAATCACAGCAAGCTTCTTTAATAGACCTATCTTTAACCTAAAACACATTCACATGCATACAAATAATTGTTCGAAAAGTCAAAAAGCATCTGCATGACAATGAATCAATCACAGCAGTCAAGCTCATCAACTCTTGAGTATATACTATTTCTCTGATTGATCACAGAAAGCTTCTCTGTGATAATGATTCCTTCTTTTATAGATCACAATAATGTTTGACACACAAGCATTGACTTGGGAAGAAGTTAAACTTTCATAACAATGATATTTCAAATAAGTTTACATAAAGGTGGTATAAAAAGGCAATCATATTAATATCTACTTACTAGCTGTACAAATGTTATATTGGGAATGCATTATAATTAAATATTATTACTTATAAACTCTAACAACTATGTTCTTCTGTAAAATATTAAAATTATTTAAGAGTCCATGCTTCACACACATTACATACATATGCAGTCACTCTTATATATCCAACATCAATGAAGTGTGTACATATACCTACACATGTCACTAGATCATATATGTACACATACAGCATCAGAGTATTAAAGCTCAAGATTAAAAACTTTTGCAAATTATTGAAAAAGGTGTAAAATTATGACATATAATTAAATCATATGGTAATTGATTACTTGTCAGTAGTTAAAACTAAGATCTCCAAAATGACTACTATGATGTTCGAGGACTACTATTATTATAACCACTATCTAGAGAAGTTGTTGAGCCTTTCCTGGAATGACCCAATGTTGAGGTTGAGGAATGATGCCCGACCAATGAGTTGCTGGTAAAGAGTTTATACCAGCCAATGACAATGTTTGTTAGATCTAAATGATCAAGTAATATTTGTGCAACACCCATGAATACTTTTCTATCCATTCTTCCGTAGTCTCCCCAGACTGTCACCTGTAAAAGCGCAAAATGAAACAAGAATGAGAGGAAAATCAACATTCATATCGACTCCACTCACTTTCAAACATACATTCATATCAAAGATCACCTGTTTGTTTCATTATTTATTTGAAATAAATTATCCCATTTAAAATATTTGCATTAATGCTGTACATCACACATGTGCATATTGTGAGTTGAAGATTGCCAAGTTGATTCTCTTCATATCATTATTTAAGACACTCTAAAATTCTTTCAGGCGACATATATCCTGTTGTTTTATTACTGGCACATACATACCGGTAGTTGAGTTCCTAATTATATAATATTAATTACTCTTTTTCTCAAAAAAAAAACCCAACAAAAACAACAACAACAAATACACCATAAAGATTGCTTGACTTGAAAGAGATCCAGTCAGATATTGATGCTCACCTCTAACTGATCTTAAAGATATTCATACTTAACCTGAAAATAATTCTGATTTGCTATCATTTAACAAGATGGCCACTAGATCAGCCATCTTGAAACTCTTTATTCCCAAAACTTTTTAAACAAGAAATTTGTACACATCAAATATTTGAAAGTTACATGTTAATGGCTTGATGTGATCATGATAAACAGATACTACAAGCTTTTCAACATTTCAGTCTTGTCTGCCATCTTCGAAATATCTGACAATCAACATTGTTATTAAGGAACATCTAGACATCAGGTGCAATACATGAAAGGTACTTTCAAGTGTCTGTCTTTTTTATGTTAGAAAAATTAAGAAAACAAATTTTGTGAAACAAAATTACAGGTGGCCACTGGCGATTAACTAAAAAAGCATGCACAATTCCAAGAACAAATGAATCTAATCCTGAAATCTTCCTTTAAATTACTATTTTTTAGATGTAATAACAAGATTTTCAAAGAATTAAGACAATTAGGTCAACCAACTTGTATTTTGGATAATGAGATAAAGATATTACAAGATTTTGAAAATGGCCGCAATGGGGGCCATCTTTGAATCATCAAATGATAAAAAAATAACTCTGGAACACCTTGACATCATGTGTAATCCATTAAAGGTAATATCAAGTCTCTGTCTTCTTAGAAATAGAAGAAATTCTGCTGTTGCTGCTGACCAACTTCAAATAATTTTGTGTGTCTAGGATTTTAGCATGCACATTTCCAAGTGCAAATGAGTCTTATGGTGCAACCCAAATGTACCTATGACTAGTCATTATGGAAAAGATGCAATAACAACTTTTTCAAGATAGCCACCAGGTTGGCCATTTTGGACTTTTCAACAAGCATAAGTTTTGCTTATACACAACTAGTTATATGGAGTCAATCTATGAAGGTTCTACAACTATATCACTTACCAGTTCTGAGGAAATGTGATAACAAGAAACTTTATGGACAGACCGTGAACCACAGATGACAGAAAGTGCATGATCAGAAAAGCTCACCTGAGCAAAGCTCAAGGCATACTTGCCAAGTCTCCCTATTTACCCTGTTTAAGAGGGAGACTCCCGATTTTTGAACTTCATTTTTGACTTTTCATATCTTCAGTATTCCATAAATCTTGTTTTAATTTTAGTCAAATTTTTAATTGCATGAGGCAACAAACAGTAATGTAATTCTAGACAAGTATTTGCCAAATATGCTGCATTGTAAATTTTCAGACAATTTTAGATAAAGACGCATGATATCTCCCCCATGAAAATTTTGAAAAATTGGCAAGTATGTCAAGGTGAGCGAAAACTAGGGTCTTTATTTACCTGTAGACGTTTTTTTACCTGCAGAATTTTGCCACTATACTGTTCTGTAAAGACAAGCTGCTGTTGATACAATGGATCCAAAGTCCGACGAGCAACAGTTGTCTTCTGTTTTTCCAGGCACGTTTTACCATCAATTAAATATACCTTTACATATGGAGCTGGAATAACAATTAATATATTGTACTATTAAATGAGGAAAATAAATGAGGGTCTTACAGGCAATGCAATTTAGTGCATATAAACCATTAAACCTTAATTAAAATATGAGGCAAATTTGACCTTAACGTCCACCTGGTTGCATATACAGAACTGTAATGACCTTTAAATTGCATAAAATACTTCTGATCTAGGTTCAGGTCTGGAACAAACTTAACTATCAATTTCAGAAAATTGCAACATATACAACATTAAGATGTTGTCATATTTTCAACTTTTTGAAAACATTTGAATACCCTTTTCCCCAGTTGTACATGAGAAATACAAAAATACAGCTTTAAGGGTTTTGCTATAATATAACACGGCTATATTTTGTTCCCAAAACACACAGCAGTAGCCTACTTTGACTCCAGAATCACCCTTAGAAAAAGTTTTGTTTTCCATGGCAAAGATTACTACATATTCAAACATTTCAAAGCTCTTGGACTTAAGGTCTATAGTTTTAATCCCATATTGGTGCCCCTTGAGGCCATTCAAACCCATAATTTGTATCCCTACCGCCAATAATGCTTCCCATTTTTAGTTTGGTTAAAATTTGTACAGTTGTTTTGGGGAAGTCAAAAATGTGAAAAAATAAACATATTTGCTATAATATATAGATCTAGTGCTAAACTTTAATCTCAACATAAGAAACCTAATCTTAACACCAGGGTCAAGCTATGGACAAACGTGGTTCATCCTGTTTCCTACGTTACTATATACAATCTTTACACCAGGGTCAAGCTATGGACAAACGTGGTTCATCATGTTTCCTATGTTACTATATACAATCTTAACACCAGGGTCAAGCTTTGGACAAACGT
>JAUMGZ010170722.1:0-15017 GCA_032359645.1 Pododesmus macrochisma | reverse complement strand
ACATCTTTTGAATTAGACGTTGACTTTATATATTGTCACATCTTTTGAATTAGACGTTGACTTTATATATTGTCACATCTTTGGAATTAGACGTTGACTTTATATATTGGCACATCTTTTGAAATATGAAATACTAACCGTTTAACTTTAACAGGATTTGTCTTGATTCTCATTGTTTTGTAATTCTTTGGTGTTGTTTTTGCTTATTGCACAATATGGTACAATAAGCAACATCAGCTGAATTGATTTGAAGGCTTTGCTATATTCATTGTGCAGCAGTTCGTAATTATCATGATAATATTATCAAGGATGTATTCTGCATAAACAAACACGGCTTATAGCAAACACAAACGTTGCAAACATCACTTGTCCAATATCATGCAAATATTCTGTCAATTCCCATTTAGACACTTAAACATTTGATAGAATTTGATTGCAATTCTACAATGGTGTAATCGCGTGGCCATATTGTGAAATAATTTTCAATATTGAACAGAATGATACATCACGCTCGCATTATTGAAACAAGATAACGGGCCAATGTTGATATTTGAAATCTGGTTTCCATAGTAAAGATTATATTTAGTTTTGTGTTCATCTGTATAAAGGAGTGCTTCCTGGTATTCTGTTATTGGACATCGATTTATACCTTGGTATCGGTCACACGGAGAACGGGCGTAAAATCCTCGTGGCCTTATCTTTGGTAAATGGTCTGAAGAACACACATGTTTCTTGTGTTAACGATTACTAGTTGTAGTAGTGAATAATGAATCATAACCCCACACTAAACACAGACATAAGAAAATAGCATGTTTTATATATCGATTTGTTACATCAATAGAATCGTCAGTACCTGTCTGTTTAATGATAAGAAACAAGTTTACTTTAAAAAAAAAATAAAGAAAGTAAAAATTTGCGATAGATCAATGTAGTAAATACAGGAAACATGACAAAAGTAAATCGAAACTAGATAAAACTCGAAGGGGGCCTTCTTAGATACCCCCGCTTTAATGTTCACCCCCTTAAACGCATCTACCTTGTGCAAATAGCATGTAGGTCAAAGGTCAAGGTTGAGGTTGCAGTGACCTACTTTTGGTACGCGACACACCGCCTTCCACACAAGTACCGTTATACTAAGTTTCATTACAATATATGAAAAAAACAGCTCCGGAAGCTGTTTGGACACAAATATTCTATAATGTAGATCATAGGTCAAGGTAGAGGTCGCAGCGACCTTCTTTTTGGTACGCGACACACCATTTTCACACAAGTACCCATGTATTAAGTTTCATTACAATACGTGAAAAAACATCAGAGATATGCTCCGGAAACCAATATTCAATATTGTAGGTCAACGGTCAAGGTAGAGATATCAGCGACCTACTTTTGGCACGTGACACACCGTCTTCCACATAAGTACCCTTATCCTAAGTTTTATTACAATATATGAAAAAACATGGGAGATATGCTCCGAAAACTCTTCGGACACAACTCTTCAATAATGTAGGTCAAAGGTCAAGGTAAAGGTCGCAGCGACCTGTTTATGGTACGTGACACAACGCCTTTCACACAAGTACCATTGTATTAAGTTTCATTACAATACGTGAAAAAAACATTGGAGATATGCTCCGGAAACCAATATTCAATAATGTAGGTCAAAGGTCAAGGTAGATGTTGCAGTGACTTACTTTTGGTCCGCGACACACCGCCTACCACGCAGGTACCCTTATACTAAGTTTCATTATAATATATAAAAAAACCTGGGAGATATGCCCCGGAAACTGTTCGGATACAAATATTAAATAATGTAGGTCAAAGGTCAATGTAGAGGTCGAACCGACCTAATTTTGGTATGTGACACACCGCCTTCCACACAAGTACCATTATACTAAGTTTCATTACAATATGTGAAAAAAAAAATGGGAGATGTGCTCTGGAAACACGGACGGATGCACGCACGGACAGACAAGGCAAACATTATATACCACCCACTTCGTTGAAGCGGGGGTATAATAAGATCAACAGAACAAAGGTTTTTGACAAACAAACAATAGCTTCCTCCAAAAGTCAACACCAGAATGAACTAGCAAAGTGAGACGAGCATTTAGAAATGTAAAAACCAACCAAACGGGTGAGAGGACCTTGCTTTTGACTCGAAATCATGCTCCAAATCAACCGTCACCTACGGACTCAAGGGGAAATATATCTAGACGTTTCCGTTACTACTGTTTTATATTTCGTCATTTGATCATAAAACACAACCATTTCAAGACAATCAGAAATTAGCAAATGTGCTTCTTTGAAATATGCATGAAGTTGTGTACAAAGAATGTTGAGTGAGAGAAACAAAATGTGTGTATTTGTACTGAGCCATTGGTTCATATCTAAATTCTGTTTGGCTTTATGTATTCCTTCATAATCTTTCTCCTTAATTATCCAGATGTAAAGATGTTCTTAAATGTTTAGCCGAGTCAAAGGACAGGAACCGCGACAGTAAAAACAATAAGTCGCTGTTGGTGCCTTCTGAATGGATATGACCATTTTCTCTTCTGTTCACTGCCCCTAGCAGTTTAGAAAGTATATCGAATCGTCTATCACCATAGACGGACACGTTGATTCCTATAAACTCTCTAATCTTCGTTTGCGGTGGTATATTTAAAAAGAAAAAATTATAATAATGCCAATATATTCATGAATAGGTACTTTTATGTACGTGTATTGTAAAACAATATCTTCGCCATCGATTGTTGTCATATTTTCTGAAACTTTTGACAGCTGTAGCTTAATTAATTAATTAATGTTTACCACAAAGTGAATATAGATTATAGGGCGAACCATTTATTAATCTTTATATATAAAAACAAAAATATATTTAAATCCACAAATATTTTATCTGGTTTGGGGAATATATAAGAATGAGATTTTGCCAAATTGTATTAATTAATTAATTACATAAACCAACAAACTACAAAATCTCAATTTGACAAATTTCATATTAAATCGAATTACAATTTTTGATAGTCTAATAAATGTAATAGTATACATACTAATCCATGTCTTCTTTAGTGATATCAAGAAAGGAGTTCAGTCTCACAACACCAGCATTATTTACAAGAAGGTCTATGGGTCCTATATTTGTCACAGCTTGTTTTGTAGCATCCCAATCACTCAAGTCAACTTGTACAATGTGTATACTGGGTACCTGCAATGCAGATTGGTTGTTATTAAGTTATGAACGATATGTAAAGCAGCATATCAAAAGTTCAAACGTTGTTCCTAATTTCTTTCAGATTATCTTTCATGTTATCTAACTGACATAAAATAATCTACTTATTACAAATTACAAACAATTGCTAATAAAATATATACTATATGCCTAGGCCGAACTTTACGGACAACCCTCGTATATTCATTTTATTCTCTTTTTGTATCTTTGGTTTCAACCTTGGGCGTCTCACTTTTCAAACAAATTACACAAACTTTGACATTTATTAAAAACCACTTTAATTAGGGCTTAACCTTCTAGAGTATTTCACCGATATCGTGACAAAAGACCAAAGGAGAAAAATCCAACAATGGTAATGGAAGAGAAGCGGCGTCAGGGACGGGGAATCAAAGCAATAGGGATAGTGAAGAACGAAGGATGATCCAATGCAACGGCGTTTCCGCATACTCTTCTATCGAACTTCGCATTGGGATCTTTATCGTGACAGGAGGTTTAAAATCACTCTAAAGACGGAGTTAATACATGTTTCTGAAAAATTGATTAAGCATTCGATAAAACCATGGACAATTATTGTAAACAACCTGTTACTTGTCAGCAGAGTTGACTTCATAATAAATAATTCAATATGTTCAAAAGTCTGACTCAATGTACTGATAAAAAAGATTTAAATATAAACATATATATTTGGAAATTTTAATATCGCGTGCTCATTGGAGAATACGAACCACCAGATTGAGCTGTCTGATTGGTGGAAACAAACTGTCAATGGAAGACGTGGCTGCTTTTTAAAGGAAGTTGTTTCTGATTGGAGAATATAATGAAGTGACGGCCTAGATGTTGAGTTATTCTAAACGTTAATCTGTAATGTAGCAAATTAAAATATGAGAACTTTCATTTAGTTCAATGAATAATATCAATAAAGTGTGATAATGTTCTTTATCTGCCGCGGAACACCTTATATCTTGCTCAATTTCAATTCGCAATAATATATACACTATGGTTTGAAACCAAGTTCACAGCTGAAATACATTCCAGGCAAAAATGTTGTATATTATCGTATAGCAATTCTGTTAAAATATCAATACTTCACGCTCCCCCATTAAACAAACTATGAAAAAATATAAGGTCAAATATGGAATTTTTGACCTGAAAAACTACTGACAAATCTCCCTTCAAAAATTAAATGCTACAAAAGTAGTCAATCGAAAAACCAAGACGATATTCTAAAGCCTTAAGTCCATGGACAGTGGCAAACAATAAGAAAACGTTGGACGCACACAGAAAAAGTAACAAAATTTACATTTATTAACTAAAACATCACACACTTCTATTAAAAAACTAGAAGCGAAACCAGGTGCTTGCGATATGGTAAGCGTTTCCTGCAACACATGTGTCACCTGCCGCGATGCTTCCGTGTGCATTACAAATACTAAAATAAATACGGAACATCTATTGACGAACTTCTATTGAAAACAATAATAAAACCAGGTGTCAGCGAGAAGTAATTGTGTTCTGCTACAATGCCAATTCGGTATATAACAACTTTTTACAAAGTGAACAAAGGCATAAAGGCATAAAATTTGTTGTGAACGAGTTTAGTTGTTCAGCAGTCTAAATTGAAGTAAAATATTGGCCATAATGTGTATGACCTGAGTCTACTTAATTTAGTTATGTTACATTAATGAGAACGTTTTAAAATAACAAACCTCTGCTTTAAGGCTTTCAAGATCAGACTGTGTACGACTAAGAGCATATGTCACAGCGTTGCATTCTACAAGTTTCTTGGCAATGGCTCGACCAATACCTGCAAATACAATATAGATCATGATAGATAAATTTCAGAAAAAGGCACACATTGATATTTTATTATTTTTTTCATAAAGACGAAAAGACATAACGTTAAATATAAAAATTGTATCAATAATACAACAAGAGGCCCATTGGGTATTAACGTCCATCTGGATTAAATTGGCCTATATGTAAATTTTTAACATTTGAAAACTTTTGGATCTAAGGTCATGCCTTGAACAAAGTTGGTTATCCGTGCTCTTAAGTTACTTCAAACCAAAGTATTATACACAAGGCCTTCTAGTTTATCTAGTTTATATGAAGATTTTTGAACTATTATCAAATTTTCCCTATGTGGGCCCCCAAGTGACCCTCCTTGGGTACTGAGTCCCGTCATTTGAGGTTACCTCTTCAAAGTTTCGATAAAATTGGTCCAGTAATGTCGGACAAGAAGTCGCAAATGTGAAACAGTATGATATTTGCAATATATATATAGTGTTAAACTTTGACCTCAAAATATACAATTTTTCTTACCCCAGGGTCACGCCTTGAAAAAAACGTGTTACTCAATTCCCTAATGTTTCTATATACCAAAGTATAAGGCTCTAGGCCATCCAGTTTATTAGGAGAAGATGTTTGATATTTTGTCAAATGTTATCCATTATGGTCCCTATAATGGCCCCCTGAGGCCCGAGCCCCTTCAATTGAACAAACTGAAATCCCTTCATCTAGGGATGACTTCTTCAAAGTTTAGATGAAATTGGTCAAGTAATTTTGGACAAGAAGTCAAAAATAGGGAAGTTAATTTATTTGCTATATTGTTGACTTTTTACCCAAAAATGTGTAGCCTAATTGTAACCAAGGTTCACGCCTTGAGCAAACATGGTTCTCCATGCCCCAAAGTTACTATATATCAAAACATTTAGCCCTAGGCCTTTTAATTTATTAGCAGAGGTGTTTTAAAATTTTGTCAAATTTTCCCCCTTTTGTAACAAAATTGGCGTTCCCCGGGGGAGCCCAGACCCTTCAATTCAACAAATCTGAATCCATGGGGATACTTCCTACCAGGTTTGGGTGAAATAAGTCCAAGAAGTCGAAAATATGAAAGCTTGACATGTTTGCTATATATATATATATAGTGTTGAACTTTGACCCCACAACTCGTAGCCTATTTTTGACCCAAGCAAACTTGTTTCTCTATGCCTTAAAATTACTACATCCTAAAACATTAAGCTCTAGGCTTTCTAGTTTATTAGATGAAGATTGTTGAATGATTGTCATAGTGTCCCCTTTGGACCCCAAACTGGCGCTACCTGGGGGCTGAGCCCCGTCATGTGAACAAATCTAAATCCCCTTCCCCCAGGGATACCTCCTTCCAAGTTTGGATGAAATTGCTCCAGCAAATTTGGACAAGAAGTCGAAAAGTGAACATATTTGCTATGTTGTTGAACTTTGATCCCAAAACGCCTAATCTTTTTTTGACCCTAGCGTCACGCCTTGAACAAACTTTGTTTTCCATGCCCTAAAATTAATACACATACAAAAACATTAAGCTCTAGGCCTTCTGAATTTTGAAGTTTTTTTCACACACCCCCCTTTTTGTCCCCTAGTGGGGCCCCGTGGAGCCTCATCCCCTTTATTTGAACAAATCTACATCCCCTTCCCATAGGAATACTTCCTACCAAGTTTGGATAAAGATGATCCAGTGGTTTAGGAGAAGAAGTCGAAAAAGATAACGACGAAGGACGGACGACGGACTGGATTTGTATGAGAAAAAAGTCGACGGTGGACTTTATTAATAGTGTTGAAAGAATACAGAAATGCAATGTGAAACGTGCTCCCAATTAATATGATATTTGTAAGAGGAAATATCTATACTCCTAAAAGAAACATTCCTAAAAGATATGATATTACACACTTTTTATAAAAGCCGAAACCCGAAATTCAAGGTGAAGATTCTGTTTAAAATTGTTTCAATAAAACTAAATATACACACACAAAGCTGAAAAGAAATATTTAGGGAATATGTTATAGTCATATGGATAAACTTAATAAAAATATTACTGATACTTAAACTTATTCAAGATTCCACAGTACCTTTTCCAGCTCCTGTCACAAGCGCTCGCTTCCCGTCAAAGCATATTTCCATGGCCAACCGTTTCAAGAAGCTTGGCAGGCGAATTTCAAGTTACTGTAAATAAAAATATAGATCAGTAGATAAATCTATATAAAAAGGATTGACTCTTCTTCTTCTTCGTCTTCTTTCCAAAGTTCATATACCTGCTTTGCTAATCTCATCAATGACTTAGATACGTATGCGTCCTTGACATAAAATAACAATCTTACAACTGAACCGCGCGTACGGGCCATCAATAAATATAATATCTACCTGTCGGAAAAAAACTTTTTCTGTGTGAATGAACCGTGTCGAATATTCCAGGCCAAACTTCAATCAAATCATCTGTCACCAACGGACGATAGAAAGAAAATAGTATTTATAATAGACGATACCTATGTAAGGGATAATGCCTGAAGATTGGTTCTCAGACGTTATTTTTACGAATCGCCAAATCTGAAGGTATTATCTCACTTAAAACGCGTCAAAAAAACCCTATCGGGCCTCTGGTCGACAAAAATAATGACTAGTATATATTATTTAAATTAACCTTACGCCATCACGTGATCCACGATGCGTGATATTAAAAGTAGTTTTAAATTATTACTTAATCCAACTCACTGTTTGGCCGATTGCCCCGATGGATAGATCAGACGAAGAAGATCGAGTTTTTCGCTCAAGTAAGACACAGAATAAAAGTAATATCAGCACCTGGTGTTTTGCCTCTAAAAGTTACGCTAATTTGGCATAAGCTATCGTCACATGCAATATTCTCGCTTTTAAAACTAGTATTCGACATTACATGTATTTGAACAATACCTCTGCAGTCGACATCATTTTAACAATTATTCGACATTATTTGAACAATACCTCTGCAGTCCTCAAATAGGATCATACCATTACAAGGTCAAATCGACGCCACACATATAAAAAAATGTACTTCAAAATAGAGTTCTTAACCTCGTGTTAAATATTAACTAATTCGCCCATAGTGATTGTTTCGAATTAATAACCTATATTTGTCATCTGAATATGGTAAATTGTAACTTCATGAATGCCGTTCTGTTGACCTGTTTTCGTTATGTTGCCCCTGTTTATTCTACAAACTGTTTACTTTTGTCATAATGCCGTGGATGACAGTACGACAAAACAATTTTTCGAATATCTCTTATCACAAATTGTTTGTCGCCCCGATAACACAGAAAATGTTATATGTTGTCGTATTGTCGCCACCGACAACACGAAAAACTTAAGTTTTGTAGACATTGTGACAAGAAATTAAAACAAAAACTGTTCACTTTGGCATGCTCATTGGGGTACAAAAATGCAACCTGAATCATGCCTCCGATAAATATGATATTTATAAGAGGAAGGAGCCAAAACTATGTTTGAAATACCCCGTCGCAAACCCCAGGTCTTGCTCGACGCTGCTGTCATTAATGGACGCAAGAGAAGACAGTACGACAAAACTACATACAAATATCTCTATTACTAATTAAAATACAGATATCTCTATTACTAATTAAAATACAGATATCTCTATTTTAATAAGAGATATTTCTATTTCTTGTCCAAATAAGATATTTCTGTTTTAAATACAAATATCTCTATTTTAAATACATATATCTTTAATTGAAAAAGAGATATCTGTATTGATATAGAAAAAAGGGACATCTTTAATTAAAATACAGATATCTCTCACTGAAACAGAGATATCTGTAATTGAAATAGAGCTATCTTGAATTCAAATACAGATATCTCCAATTGAAAAAGATATCTTTATTTTTACAAGAAATAGATATATCTATAATTCAATTCAATATATCTTGAATTCAATTAAAGATATCTCTATTTATAGGAAAATACAGATATTTCTAATTCAACAAAACATATATCTGTTTTTAAATAAATATATCTCTATTTCTTGTATAATTAAAGATTTTCGTTCAATAAGAGATATCTGTATTTTATTTAAAAATATCTCTATTTCTAAATAAATACAGACATCTGTATTTCAATTAAAGATATATGTATTTAAAATAAAGATATTTGTATTTATAATACAGATATCATTAGTTCTAGTACAATTATAGATCTTTAATTCAAATATAGATGACTCTAATTGAAATAGAGATATCTGTATTTAATGGGTAAAAAGCCGAACGGCTTGCCATAGACGTCAGCACAATAGTACAGCGAACAGAAACTGAAAAAGTTTGCTCGTACTATCGCCGCTGACAGTACGTTACGCGTATACAGTTTCTAGAGCTGACGACAACTATATTAAATTGTCAGTGGTATGTTTTTGCCCACGACAGTACAACACAACTATGTTCGGCTGTCAATTTGTCGCTCCGGACGCCCTATCAGTATGCAAAAAGTCGACGTGCAACAATCCAGAAGTAACGCTTGACCTTTTTATATGTTTCGGGTCGATTTGACCTTTTTGTAATGGTATGCTTTTATTTGAGATCTGCGACAGTATTGTTAAAATAATGTCGAATAATTGTTGAAATAATGTCGAGTTATTGTTAAAATAATGTCGAGTATTTGTTCTCTTCCGTCCATTCGTAGAAATAAAAACTAGCGGCAACAAAGACATGACGCCACAGAAGCGTTTTAAAGATACATAAAGACTAATGATCCACACTGGGAGGGGCTAGCAGAAACTAAATCGATGTTAAACACTGTAAAAAATGACTTTGTACACTTTTCAGGTGAATGCACGGTTAAATATTAGTTCATTGACACACATATTATTAAACGACCTCGTGACCTAGCCTTCACCTGAATAAAACACTTTACCGTCGGCTTTGACACTTGTATTTATAACACTTACACACTTAAAAAGGGGCTGTACTGCACAAAGAGAGTAGACTCTATACCCAAGTAACATGAATAAGCATAAAAAAATAACGAAGAAAAATAAAGATAATATCTATCAATCAGATTCTTTGAGAACCAAGTTAATGTTAATGTATCAATTACATTATACATTAAAAAGTATTTACAAAAAGCGACAAATACGTCACATTGTTCCTATTGTATTGTCAAATTCAAGTATTGAAAACAAAGACGTTTACCTAGGTACCTTAACATGTGCATATTTAAAAACGTCTCTTAAAAAATGTTTAGCCTTCAAAATCATAATTTTGCAAGAAAAATAATAAAACACGTTTGATCATAATATAACCCCTTAAATCAATATAATGACATTGGCCTACAATCTAAAATTAAAAAAAAAAAAACGATGCACAGAGAACCCGGTACACCCCATGTGCATTTCACAAATCATCTGATTTCCTAGTGATGCATATTGTATAACATTGCCATTCATTTTTAAATATAAAACATTACTTACATGGCTGCGGGATCATACAGGCAGTCGAATGCGCATGTCTTACGTTTATACAAAATACTATGTAATTTAGGGTCATGAAGTACACAAGGTGTTTTATAGAATTGTGCGAGACTTAATTCATTCTAGCTTTATCCATTTTAAAGAATTTTTAAGACATTTAACAGAAAGCATGCATCTGTACTCTGTACATAGAACCAAGAATAACATTATATGCATAAATATACATTTACTCCAGACAACTTGAACCTTGTCGTCTGGTCATATAGCATCATAGTCACTCAACATGAGATATAAAAATTAAATATAATAAAGTCTATCAAACGAAGCATTTGTCTTCCTTTGAGATTTGACTCCCGCCCAGCTGTCAGCTGAAAGGTCAACCCTCCTTTCAATTATGAATATTTAGTAAGGAAAATGTGTAAATATAACACATTGTTTATTGACATGAAAATGTTAAATTACGAAAATAAGTATTTTCCCAACGTTTTCCTTATGTTTGCCAATGTCCATGGACTTGCGGCTTTAGAATATCGTCTTGGTTTTTCGAAATTACAACTCTGTAATCAGGCGCGTAACAACCTGGTGTAGCAAAAAAGCCCAGGCTTTGACCAACAAAAAAACAGCCATCCCAAAATGCACATCTTTTAGATTTTTCTTTTCCGTTGAATAATGTTATCGAACTCCATAACAGAATTTGCGTAGATGAGTACAAACCCTACGTAATCCAAAATAAGCAAACTATTTGTAAAAATATATAGTAGGGGAAAATTATATTTTCTTGCTTTAAAGGGTCATTGAAACTGACGCCAGAACACGGGAGAACGAGTCTCAGGCATTTTAGAAAACAAAATTCTCCTTCGGCAGCACATTTGATCATTGGGTTTACACATTGAAAACCCGTTTGTTGCGCTCCTGGTAATATAAACTATATTTATTAGTGGTTTAATTGCCAGGTAATGGTCATGAAGCACAAGCAATCAGAAAGTACCGAGCAACTGGACTTAAATCTCCTCTGCTCTGTTCTACTCACCGTGCAGGTCTAAAGATGCCAGTGGGTTACACATATGTAACAAGAAAAGCTCACTCATTCGCGGACACCTGGTTTCGCTTCTAGTCTTTAACAGCAGTCCTGGTATTTTACTTTTTTAAATTAATATTTGCATTTGGGTTTTGTCTGCGCGCATTACCATTCTTTATTTTGTTCCCGTCTTCTAATGGCCACTGGGTTGACGAAGACGTTAAGCTCCCCATTCCATGTCTGCGCGCATCCTCCGTTTTCTTTCAATTTGCCCATATCAATGGAATTATTTCTTATGACCGTTTCCCCTTTGGCTCTGTAGCTTTGATTAACATTACATATCGCGAGCACCTGGTTTCGCTTCTAGTTTTTTAATAGAAGTCCGTGATGTTTCAATTTTTAGTTAATAAATGTACATTTGGTTAATTTTTCTTTGTGCGTCCAACGTTTTCTTATTGTTTGCCAATGTTTATTGATTTACGGCCTTAGAATATCGTCTTGGTTTTTCGACTTACTTTTTTACTGAAGTCTTGTCTGTTCTAAATAATTTTTCTCCCTTGCGTCTATTTATGACAGCAGCTTCGATCAAGATCAGGGGTTAGGGACGGGGTGTCTCACACAGAGTATTGGCTCTTTCCTCTTATAAGTATCATATGTATCGGAGGCATGTTTCAGATTGCATTTTTGTGTTACGAATAACGTATTTTTGTAAATCACTACATAAAGTAGGATTAAGGAAGTATAAGGATCCACGACTATACACGATGTTGGCTTCACTGTGAGTGGATCCCATTAACGATGGGAAAACCCACCAACAAATCTTCTTCAAGAAGGACAAAAAGTTCCTGAAGACTATATCCTTCTCAATTTTTAGTCACAATCCCTGTTGAAAGATTGAATAACTGTTTTACGTGTTGAAATGTTGATGATTTTAGGTTACATTGTTCTGAAAAATATCCGATAGAAATGTGTTGTTATTATTATAATACCCTGCATATACTGAATCGCTGGACCAACCAACTGTACACAATATTGTTTTTATAGTAACGTTTGCCCTTTTTGCTGCAGACACGGAAGCAGCAAGGAAACTGTGAGTTGTAAACATGTTCATACCTACACCTGCTTTTAAAATGCATCTAATGCATATACTGACAGTGTCTTCTTCAGTAATGGATTTATAAGGTTTGTGTGTCGATAGCAAACATTTAGTATCTCCATGTAGTAAAGGCTTTGTATACAACAAATATAGTTTCAACACAGTTACAATGCAAAGAGACGTATCAATAGGCTAAGCAGCTAAACATATTTCACTTATATGATGACCTGGCTTTGTTTGTTTTGAAAAATCACCAATTCTGAATTTCACAAACTCATTAGTCAATGTTTTATTTTATGTCCAACAAATGAATAGCTTGTGCCCGACTTGACAATATGGCTAAAAGAACAGTACGTTTTTGAATTAATATTTTCAGTGAAAGTTCATGTTGGGATGCCAATGATTGATGGTATTGCAATTCTATGTTAATATCCCAAGTCACCTCATTACGTAGTAGTGCTGGTCGTTGTAAGAAAACACCTTTCATAAATCTGTGTACAAGAAATATGACTTCCTAAAGGTTCGAAACTATGATAATGCAGATCTAGCTGTATTAATTGCACTATACTCAAGTCCCTTGTGATACAGGTCTTTCAAGAACTATATACCTAACTATATTCTACATCTGTCAAGGCATTGTCAATCCTACGTTAATAACATTTTCTACCCTTTAGCCTTTATTTGCTATCGAGCAACCATTGATAACCTTCCCTTAGCTTGTCCAAGTAAATGTTTGAAGTAATTTATAGTATTATTGGGGTAAGGTTTCTGTCCTTTATTAGAATCGTGATTTTAACACCACCACTTTGGCTTCAGATTTTGATTTATCGAGATCTTACCTTTAATTAAATTCATTTTCCCCTTCAAGTCAGTTAATGAAGGTTGATTTGGATCTTGGCTCCGGGTCAAGAGCAAAGTCCTCTCAACCATATGCTTTGTTTTATACTCTTTTTGAATGCCTGTCTCACATTGCTAGTTCATTCTGGTGGAGAATTTTGATGAAGATACAGTTTGTGTGTCAATAACCTTTATTCTGTTGATACTATTTCTTCTTGTTTTTTGCAGGACATTTTCGTTCGACAATATACCTGCATAGACCAATGCAGTCTAAATAAAATATACCCAGTACTTAGACATACATGTTCTGACAGTATTCATTCTTTAAGCATTAACATTCACACATCACATTCAAGAATGGAACAAAAGGCAACAGCATTCATATGAATATTTCTATTTATTGATGGGTAATTTACTTCTTGTTTAATAATGATTGAATTTAATTCAGTGATTGCAAAAACATCATGAAATTTACATCCTATCAGTGATTCATGTCACAGCCAGTTAGAATACATTAAAGGTACATGTACACAATCATACAAGCTTATATCTATGAAAAAGATACCAAGATATTCTGTATGTTTACAAAACATTTTAAAGGAAGTTATTCATATATTTAAATACTGTTTGCATTCAATTTCACAATTTCAATACACTTAAAATAGCATGCATTTAAAAATCTTATAGTTTAACTAACAATAGGCATTTGGTACAGAAATCATCTCACTTCCGTGTATAAATTAGTGGGACATCACAGTAACTTAGGAACGTATAATTTTTCTCCTACATATGACAAAGTTGCAATCGTTAACAGGTGATTTTTCAACCACTATATGTATGTTAAATCAAAGAATAGATTAAATTGGTGAAATGAAAACAAAGATCAACAAACTGGCATACAAACACTACACAGTGTCGTGTAAGCAATATATGTCACAAGAACATTGCATACAAAAAATGGCAATGTACACAGGTCAGCACATTCAGAACAAAGCACTAGAATGTTTTTTTTTCAAAAATAATACACAACTCTTACTATAATAATGGTGAGGTTAAATTAAAATACCAAATATTGAAATTAAGACACAAAATTACAAAATACTAATTGTTTATCGAAACATGACACAGTGTGATAAGTGTTTGGCACAACAATTTACTAAATCAATTTAGATTAGAGGACCAGGAATTATATCAATGTCTATCTTTTCCCGGAATGTAGATTTCCTATTATTCAGTTTGTAGATAATCCACCTTCTATTGGAATTGCCACACCATGCGTCATTGCACTCTTATCACTCAGCAAGAAAATAACAGTGTTCACAACATCTTCAACTTCTGTCAATGGAAAGATGAGATTTCTTTTAATTTAATTTAGTTTTTTTTTTAAATGTACAACCACATAATGAGACATTTACATCAACAATATCATTTTTTTTTTAAACTACACTTTTTTTAAAAGCATTAATTTTAAGACTTACATTTCATGATGCTCATAAACTAAACAAGAGGCCCATGGGCCTGAACGTCCATCTGGTTGAAACATACTACATGTATAGTATTTAGTGTAAGATGGCC
>JAUMGZ010170721.1:0-26979 GCA_032359645.1 Pododesmus macrochisma | reverse complement strand
ATAACTGTCATTTCTATTGTATCAGTGTGAAACAAGCATGTTACAGTTTTATGTTTTCTTCTATACGAGGAGACAGTTGGCATAATAATAAACAATAGAGTTCAGGTCGTGAACTATGTCCCAACACTGTCAACTATTTTGGCATAGTAACTGCAAAACACAACTCTATTATATAATCAAAGGAGATTGCATGACGGATATGGTTTTTTTAAGAAATTTATTTTACTTTTAATTTAACATGTGCTAAATCTCTATAGATACAATAATGATAGAGCCCTAAGAAGACTATGTAAGGGAGATGGGTGGGGGATTTAAAGGATATATTTTAGGAAATTTGCTGACATTTTTTTTTAAAGCAATGTTAATGTTGGTAAAGAATTCGAATAAAGACCACAATGACAACATGTCTATGCAAGGTTATGACACAACACCAACTCACTCTGTCCATTGTTCTATATTTTTGATGCATTTACATTCTGCGTTTAAATAATGTCACTTTTGTCACTTAATAATTGTAATTATAAATGTATGGTGGTTTGATAAATAAGGGTTGTCACTTTTAAATAACAAATTACTCACTAGTTTGCAAGAATTTAATTACATGTTGTTAAACAAATTTAGATTGTACTGAAGACTCATGCATTTGTTTTGTTTTGTATTTTGGTGGTAAAAATGTTTTTCATTGAAAATGTTATACTCGCATGTATTATGAAAGTTTAAAATATAAAAAACTTCAAATAATTATAAGACATGAATTGGTAAGTAAATTGATTTTATTTTAACCTCAAAATAACAAACGTGTAGGTGATGGTTTGTTTTCAGAAATAATTACAGGTTTTTGTAGCAACCATTTATTTAAGGCCAGTTAAATGGCAACATCAAAAATACAAATTTGACAAACTATGATAAAAGCGGAAATTCTCAAAAGTTTTCATCTATCAAACGGTTCATAAAGTTCCTATTGAAAAAAAGAGACTGTACTCTGTCTGTCTTTAATTAGTGTCTATATGAACAAATAGAAGGAAAGATTGCAGATAAATCATTGCAGTTAAAAAAACAAACTTTTGCAAATAAGAATTTAATAACGAACAACACATATATATATTTTTTTTTTAAGGCAAATGTAACAACAGATATGAATAAATTGATGTCGTTGTTAGTGGACACCAATGAAAGACAAGGCTATGCATGGATGAGATTGAGGATCAAACGACTCTGGGACAGATGGGCAAATGCTGTACAGGAGCTTCAAAAGAAACACGACTTCAGTGGTAGAAAAAAGAAAAAGGTATACTTTCTACAGGGATTTTCAACCCACTGGCATAGCTAATACAGCATATTTTAACCTGCTGGCAAAGCTAGTACAGGATATTTCAACCCTCTGGCATGGCTAGTACAGGGTATTTCAACCCTGTGGTATAGCTAGCTAGTACAGGGTATTTCAACTCTGTGGTATAGCTAGCTAGTACAGGGTATTTCAACCCTCTGGCATAGCTAGTACAGGGTATTTCAACCCTCTGGCATAGCTAGTACAAAGTATTTCAACCCACTGGCATAGCTAGTACAGGGTATTTAAACCCTCTGGCATTGCTAGTACAGGGTATTTCAACCTTCTGGCATAGCTAGTACAGGATATTTCAACCCTCTGGCATAGCTAGTACAGGGTATTTCAACCTTCTGGCATAGCTAGTACAGGATATTTCAACCTTCTGGCATAGCTAGTACAGGGTATTTCAACTCTCTGGCATAGCTAGTAAAGGGTATTTCAACCCACTGGCATAGCTAATACAGGGTATTTCAACCCTCTGGCATAGCAAGTACAGGGTATTTCAATCCTCTGGCATAACTTGTACAGGATATTTCAACCCACTGGCATAGCTAGTGCAGGGTATTTCTGGCATGATAAAAACCCACATTTAAAGTTAAAGAAGAGTTGGTGATGAAGTTGTTGCAGAAAAGTGTACATAAAGAGGGTTGAAGCTTTGTAAGATACTCAAAAATATGTACAAATTATGAGACTTTGCTAATTATTGGTTTACTCAAAAATATGTACAAATTATGAGACTTTGCTAATTACTGGTTTACTTAAAAATATGTACAAATTATGAGACTTTGCTAATTATTGGTTTACTCAAAAATATGTACAAATTATGAGTCTTTGCTAATTATTGGTTTAGTCAAAAATGACAAACTTTGCTGCCTGAGTTTGGTGCTCATATTGTGAACAAAATAGCAAACTTTGATAATTAAGGTACTCAGCAATATATGAAAAATAGGAAACGTTTGATAAAATTGGTAGCCAATATGTCAATGCCATTTAAACATCAATAAAAAACCAAGAAGAAACAGTAAAAAAAGTAACCTCAAGGGAGAATAGTATTTGAATTTGTACTAATTGAGTTTCCTTCTTTAAATATACTGTTCATTTGAGTATACATATCCGTCTGATTGTTCTTTCAGATTCTGATTCATTTAGGATTATTATCCAAAAAGAGTGGATGGAAAATTGCTGAAAGTCAATTTAAAGGTAATGAAAAAAAAAAATGTTGCTAGGGAATGTAGGTCACATACCTTGAACTCTCTTTACAACGACCATGATTGTTCCTAGGAATTTTACTGTAACATGTATATACATGTATATATATATTGAATCTGCTGTTATATAAGGCGTTAAAGAATTTTTTAGAAATGAGTGAAAATGACATTTTGGTTTACCCCATAATTCCACTATAAAGAATATTTCTGTTGTAATGAATGTTGTTGCAAAGAGAGTTGACTGTACTACAAACAAGTCTTTAAATTTGTTATCATAAGAACATGAATTGTGTTTTGAGTTTAGTCTATCCAGACAGAAGAACCAAGATGGGCTTTTCCCATAGGTCCTGTTGACTTCTAAAGATTTGATGGACAAATTTCAAGTAAACTTTGTACGCTAACCATTTTGGAGTCAAAGTTCAACACTATTAATACATTGAATGTTAACTTTTCACATTTGAGACTTCTCTAAAACCACATAGACCAATTTCAACAAAACTTGAACGGTAGTAAGTATACCTAAAGGAAGGGGATTACATTTGTTCAAATGATGTAAATTTTACAAACTGTTCTAAAAAACTAGAATCAAATACTAAAAATCAAATTATAGGCCTTTTCCATCCATCCAGACATTAAGGTTAAATGGGCATCTTGTTAACCCTTGACCTGTCCACCTTACTGCCAAATAAACTGATCCCTATGGATAGTAGGATATGATCAAAATTATGTCCAGAAAATCAACTATCCAAAGTCTGAAGTTCTATATGGATTATTTAAACAATATAATTTACAACCAGTAAAAATACAAAAATTCTAGATAGTGGTTCCAAAATACAATTTCTGGAAAATATCCTTAAAGTTTACCTACTTTTTCCCTAAAAGTACCATTAATTTGTATATTAAATTACAATATTACTATGTTTTTTGCATACATTTTAAAGGTGGCCCTCTAGGGGAGCTTGTTCAGTGGAGTGACCTAATCGCCACCCTGTATATTCTCGGACATGACCTCACCATCACGTACGAGTCCGAACAGCTCGCAAAAATACTGTCCAAATTACCAGCAGCAAATTCACCGTGTCAGAGTAGAGGGGATCTCCCCGTTCAGATCATCTATACAGACATTGTCGGCCTGGGCCAGTTCAAGAAGCATGTTAAAGGCGGCTATGCTAAGTTCAGGTACTATTTTGTTCAGATTAAACATGACTGCAAAGCTTGACAGTATTGTATTCTACTTAAAACAAGTTTGTACATGTTCTTTCTTTATTTCCTTCTTGTGTTTTGGAAAGGTGGTTTGTTTTCTAATTTGTGTCAATTATTTAATGCTAGAGTGATCTCCCTTGTACATGTTTCTTTCTTTACGGCTTTCATGTACTTTGGAAAGGTGGTTTGTTTCCTAATTTGTGTCAATAATTTAATGCTAGAGTGATCTCCCTTGTGCATGTTCTGTATATATTTCTTTAATTTCAATACATTTTGACTGTTCTTTACTGATTGAGAGTACTGATTGAGAGGTAATAGAAAATAATATAAGAAAATGGGAATATTTTAATTCTTTATGGTCTTTATAATATAAGGAAATGAGAATATTTTAATTCTCTATGGTCTGTATCAAAACTTCAACTTTTACAGAAAAAATAAATCTAATACATTATTTTCTTTTGACGTGTAGTTTGTTTTGTCACTTCCTGTTTCGGCTGTTAAGCTTCACTTACTGTATACTATATAGATGTTGCCATGGTAAGGGGTCTTTGTATTATTATTCATGTATATTATCATACAGAAATATTCCTTTGAATATGCATGTTTGAATCCAACTTTATGAAACAAGTTTTCTTTCTTTTTCTTATAACAAAGCTACAAATTTGGTGGATATTGCCTATGATATAAAGTCTTAAAGTATTTTAGAAGGCTCTGAAATGTTGAAGTTTAGTCAGTCAATTCTGTACATCAACATCAAGTCCTAATAATCATGTGATGAGATGGGACATTTAACACAATGAGATTGCTATCCAGAAACTATTAATATAATATTTCTGTATTTATTTAATGTGGTGATTGGTTAGTTTGTTATCCAATGAAAATAAGGCATGCCGCTGTTGTGTGTATGTTGAAAAAAATTATAACATATTTGTAACTTGATATTTAATCTTATCCCTTCACACAATTAATAGTGGAAGGAAAAACTTCAGGTGAGTTATGTGGGTATAGCTTCAATGACATCTGTTGAAACACTGTTTAAGTTTTCTGTCATAAGATAAAGATTAATTGTCAGGAATCATAAAGAAAAATCGAAATTTCATTTGCAAAAATGATTTTAGCTTTTCCATTAAAAGCACAACATTGATATCAGAACAATAAATGTTATGAATTTGATGTAGAATGAAAGTTGATAGCCCATTAGTTCCCTCAGAAGACGTAAATCTGTGCATTAATATAAGTTAAAAGTTTAATGTGCTCTATTTAAGGATTTAGAATTAAGACATTATTTTTAAGGTTTATGAGGTCCTTTACAACATGACATTTATATAACAGCTATAATGTATTCGATGGACCTATGGATAGTCAACAAGATTCATTTGCCAATAACTAGAATTGCTTGTCATGTGACCTTTAACACACGTAGAATATTGTACTGTGTTAAAATGTAGTACCGATACTACTTCTCCATTGTTTTATCCCCCCAAAACTTTGTGTTTACGTTTCTACCTGGCACTGTGTTTAGTAAATAGTAAAAGACACTTCACATAACTACAATAAACAACTTTTAATTTATAGTCATGATACAATAAACAACTTTTAATTTATAGTCATAATACAAGAAACAACTTTTAATTTATAGTCATGATACAGTAAACAACTTTTAATTTATAGTCATAATACAATAAACAACTTTTAATTTATAGTCATCATAATACAAAATACAATAAACAACTTTTAATTTATAGTCATGATACAATAAACAACTTTTAATTTATAGTCATAATACAATAAACAACTTTTAATTTATAGTCATAATACAATAAACAACTTTTAATTTATAGTCACAATACAATAAACAACTTTTAATTTATAGTCATAATACAATAAACAACTTTTAATTTATAGTCATGATACAATAAACAACCTTTTATTTATAGTCATGATACAATAAACAACTTTTAATTTATAGTCATAATACAATAAACAATCTTTAATTTATAGTCATAATACAATAAACAACTTTTAATTTATAGTCATAATACAATAAACAACCTTTAATTTATAGTCATAATACAATTATAAACAACTTTTATTTTATAGTCATGTTACAATAAACAACTTTTAATTTATAGTCATAATACACTAAACAACTTTTAATTTATAGTCATAATACAATAAACAACTTTTAATTTATACATATTTTGCACCCAAGAGTATTTAAATTGTTGGAAAAATATGATGATGTGATTGTTTTCTGGTGGACTTTAGTAAATAAAAGTATGTCAATAATTATGTTTAGAAACTGGTTCTTGGAAATTTTAATTGAAGAAATCAGTTGTGGAAAGCTGTAATTACATTTGATTTTTACAATTTTTTCTGTTTATTTATAATAAGTAATCATATAAACATAGAAACTACCAGTACAACAATTCTATTTACCCAAACAGGTTAGCTTAAACCTACATGCACTCAATCAATAAATGTATTTAAGATATATCTTCTGGTTAATATTAATGTTTTCAGTCAAATAAAACTGTTTACTAACAATTACCCTCCCATTAATATTGACATGTGCACTTATAAAGGGATTTTCTGCTCCTTAACATTTTAGGCATGATATCTGATATCCCCAGCCTATCATCCTATGTATCTTGCTATAGTCAGTAGATTGTGGTTCGTTGTGTCTATTTAAATATTATAAATCTTGTCTGCATTCTAATGAAACATTAAAAATGACCCCTTCTTTATCTGTTATGTTTTTTCTTTGAATACTGTTAAAGTTACTAAATAAAACATGAAAAAACTCCTACATTTATGTATTAATTTGTGCTGGTAGGCTTGAGCTAGAAACCCAGGCCAGGGTTCAAATCCCAGCCGCGTCAAAACCTAAGAAGTTAAATTTGACAATCTTTTCTCTCCATGCAAATTAAGCGCTCAGCATTTCTTAGTAGGAGAATGACTGGTTGGCTTGGTGTCAAGATAAGGTGGCCGAGTGAAGCATCATGTCAATGTGTCTGTGGCGTGATGTTTCAGTGAGACAGCACTAGAAAGTCGCCACAAGTGCACACTGTTACAAACAGACACTGTCTCGATATGACCTAAAAAGTAGTTGAAGGGACATTAAACCCCATTAAAACAAACAAACAGACTACATCTATATCTGAATCCCATGAACTATGGTTACTCTAACTCTTAAAGTTTACTTTAATTTTCTACCAAAGATTTATTACACTGTACATACACTGAAGTGCCATAGTTGTTATAGCATATTTTTTTTTATAGCAAAGTAATGTTTGAACACCTTTTCAACATAAAATATTACGAGACATAGAATATATTCTAATTTGAGTAAAAATATAATTACAAGACAGTAACTTATTGAAACAAATTATTGATTAGCAACAGTCAAATATTAATCACAAATTATTGATTAGCAACAGTCTAATATTAATCACAAATTATTGATTAGCAACAGTCTAATATTAATCACAAATTATTGATTAGCAACAGTCTTATATTAATCACTGAATGTTATACAGATGTAAACCAAATGATAAGTCCCTAAAATTTTGAATTTTTTCACTTATACAGAAATAGCAAATATAGCAATTTAAAGACACCTACAAAATAAAAACACTTTCTGGTAGTAGGTAATAACTATTGAATTATCAATTGATCTGGTTGTCTTGACAACTATATGACATACAACTCCCATCTGCTAATGGCAGAACGGTCGCTGAAGACGTTAATCTTCACATATCATCATGACATACAACTTAAACAGTGGTTTACAGTGAGGACTTAGCTTCATCTCAAACAGTGATTTTCTTATTAAATATGTTATATTTATTATTCATATATACCACAATTAATGCAACCATTATTTTTTTGTTTTAATCCATTGATGTTATTTAATTTGCTTTTGTTTCACCCCCTTTGTCCAGAAGTTTACGTGTTGGTGGTTATAAATCTTTGATCGTTCAGTACAAGTTATAAGATACCAACTTCCAATGAACACATCAGTTTGAACAAAGAGAAATGGAACCATTTTCCAGATGAATTTATCATATTGTCAGCTATATACGTCGCATTACTATTTAAAGATGAATATTATATTGGTATGCTTATCCTATTTTTGGAAATTGTGAAATTAAAGCTACAAAATTTTGTACAGTCATCTTTTGTTTACCATGGTTAATAACTTGAATTACAGTTACATTCCCTCATTTAGAATTTACAAGGAAACATTTTCCCATTAACGTTGAATTCAAATGTTATAATACTGGACTTATTTGCAAGTAAATCTTCCTGCTATTGAAATTGTTAGAAATTGGAATTACTGTATATTGAATGTTAAAAATTAGATTTTTACAAGACACTTTTGCACCCCTGTTTAATATGGAAATAAAGTTTCTTCAATGCGATCCTTGAACTTAAAGTAGGTGTTAAATTCTTTGTTTTAGTATTTTATGGTACATTGCTTATAAAAACCTCTGTGAACATTGTAATATTTGTGATTACCCAAACCCATAATTCTGTTTTGTTAGGATATTGATCAAGTTTTGATGTTATCAAGTTTTTTTGGTAGAATACAATTTGAAAGGATTAGCGATCAAAAAACCACCGACTGCAAGAAGTGGAAATTAACTTTCACATAAAAAAAAAAGATTCAAGCAGTGAGGCATTTCAACTCACAATCTTAATGGCTTGGTACTTACATGTATCTAGAGATTAGAACCTCAGAACCCCCTCAAGTAAGGGGGATAAGAATAATATAAGCTATTACGTACAGGACATAAAAAATCAAGACTAGCTCATGCATACACACAATCATTGTTCATTGTACACTCAGTGCTATTTAGATTAGGAATGCATGGCAAAAAACAACTATAACATTTTAAAAAAAAATTCATAATTTTTCTTCGAAAGTATCATACACTGTACACTTTTAGAGTTTTTAAATTTTAACACTTTTGTAGTTCATAAATGTTAACACTTTTGTAGATTTATTAATTCTAACAGTTTTGTAGATTTTGAAAATTGATCAACTTCCTCAAGATTGAGCAATTAATACAGCAGCTTTCCACACACATGTATATTGATTATGCTTACACTATAGTCTTGGACGGGTAGATTCTTTACTGTTACACTGGCCACGCATTGGGTCACAAAGTTAATACTTAAAAACGTTTCGGTTTGTAACATTTTATGGGTTTCCTAGGGAAGTATAATCCAGCTTTGCTTTACACATTGTACATGCTTAAAGTACTGTCAAACGATAGAAAAACCATAGAAGATAAAAATAAATTTACCTACTGTCAGAGGGAGTGATTGTGGAAGAAAATATCAAAATTTTAACTGCTTTTGTAGACTGATAGAAAAAGTGCATTAATTACCTACAAAGAATTGTATGAAGTGTTTGTATATCATGTTTATGACTTACACAGTGACCATACTTGCCAACTTTTCAAAATTTTCATGGGGAAGATGAGTCTTTAGGCCACACCCAAAGAAATCTTGTTCTACGGATTTTAAAGGATGAGGCGGCGAGCGAATTTTTAAAAAAAAACATTTTAGTAATTTTTAAGTGCGAAATATTTTTTCTTCTAGCAAATATTAGTGTGATGTATGCATTTTAATACTATACTCTACTCTACAGTAAGTTGGTGTGTAAATTACTATATAGTATTAAAATATACCACAAATCACACATTTTTCATTACAATAACATGTAAAACAGTTAACACATAAAGAAATAAATTGTAATTTAATATGTACGAGAGAATTCAGAAAAGTTGATTCTTGCAGCAATCCCATTTAGTTACGTATATATGCAAACACCTTTAGAACACCCTGTACAACTACATGCAAAGATATAACTATAATATCAACTCTGCTGTTTTATTGGAGTAGTTCATCTATTGTGATGAAACACTGAACTTCAACATTGAGTAATGTATCGTCATTCCTCACTATTTTTTAAAAAAAAATCACTAAATGATACGCTACTTTCCAATTAGAACAAAGTATTTGGTTGAACGTTCATACCATTTTCCAACACAGACGCAACAACAGAACTTAGGACTGCCAACTCGACAGCAAAGAAGAACGCAAAGGAAACCCATATTCCTTTATAAACTGCTTGAGGGGTTGTTGCCAGGTATCACCAATCTGAGTCTCAAATTCCTTTATAAAGTGCTTGAAGGGCTGTTGCCAGGTATCCCCAATCTAATTTTTTTTGAATTTCAAAAAGGAAAGAGACAATAATTATTTTATTAAACCAACAAAATTCTAAAACTAATAAACTAAACCCCAAATTGATGACTACAAACGGAACAGTATATGGACAGAACAATTTCAAAACTCCTTTCCCCCAGAATGGAATCAACTTGAAACGACTTGTCACAGCAACAGCAGTCGACATTTCAAGCAGCCTGGCACTGGAAAACTACCAGTTTGACTAAGATAACGCACTCCATCATCCGTGACATAAAATTGCAACTATAGTTTACTGCTATGTACATACACACATACCGAGAATCTTGGTCTCGGTGTCTAATATCATTTTCATTTGCTTTCATTTTGAGACGGAAGTGAAGGTAGTCGACTAAAACCACAATAGAAACGGACATAAAATTCCGGAAAACGGAAAACTGACAACGATAAAAAAATACATTATTCTGAAAACGAAATAAAGGAGCGGCGATTCCGTCGAACAAGAAATTTTTTTGGTGTGGCTTAATCTAAAATTATCTTAAAGTACTTACAATACACCATTTCTGTTGCTTTATGCAATGTATGATTTTGACTTGAGATTGAAACCAGTTTATGGAATACTGAAGATATGAAAAGTCAAAAATGAGGATCAAAAATTATGAGTTTAAATAGGGAGACTTGGCAAGTATGTTACACAATGCAGTACATGTACATGTATATCTAGATGTATCCTATACTGTATAGTGTTGGGAAGATATAAACTCACCTTATAAACTCTTGATTGACATATTCCTATTTTTCAGTGTAAATATTTACTTTTGTTATGATGTGTTAGAGAGATTGACCTGTCTTTTGAGAGACCTTTATTTTTTATTTGATTTAATAGTTAAAAAAAATAGTCAAAAAATAAGTTTATCTTTATAGAGAAATCAGAAGTCTTGATGAAGACACATCACTCTATAATGAGTGTTCCACAAAAAATAACAAATTGACTACTTTAACTAATTGCAATATGTCATCAGATATTTAGATTGATGTGACTTGATGCTACAATTCAATATTAAGAAATAAGCTTGGTCATAATATAAAGAAACTACAAACATCATGTATTTAAGGTATCAAAATTTTTGTGAACTGCAGTTGTTTATCAACATAACCAGACATTGTTCAGTATTTGCTGATACACAGTAGAAACAAAATTTCACCTTGAACCTTAGTCATGTTATGCAGGTGACAAATGTGACGTTTAGTTAATTCCTTACATTGCTAAACATGTACCGGTATACCAGTACACTTAAATTTGATAAGAAATAAATAAGAAATAAATTAAAGGAACAAGAGATATTTGAAGTAATTGACTAATTTGATCCCAAGATAACTTTATAAGCCTGTTTTATTTGTTTCATTGCAGTTGCCTGTTAAGAATTGTGGATTCCTTTGGCACAGAACCAGCATTCAATAACAGAGCTTTCGCAAAATCCAAGAAAAAGTTATCTTCCTGGGGAGGTCATGACCTTCATCCTCAGCAGTTCTTTACGATGTTCCGTAAGTATTTATTTACAATGTTCCGTAAGTACTTCTTTACAATGTTCTGTAAGTATTTATTTACAATGTTCCATAAGTATGTTTAGCTCTGTATTGAGCCTGTAACGTAAAATTATGCAGACAAGAAATAAAACATATGATGTTTCTAGCTTCAGAGTTTTATGCTGTAAGACAGAAGAAAATTATTGAGAAAAGTTAGAGTAGAAACACAACATACTTGTTTTACATTTGTAACTTTTAAACATTTCATATTGAAAAATCTCATAAGAAATTGAGAATTCTGAAAAACTCTCAATTGGACAAAGTCTGCAATTTTGTTTGTCGTGAACGGAATGATGCTCTCATGAAATAAACAATTAAACTATGAAACCAGTAAAATATGAGTCACGGTGCTGAACAGAAAAATGTTATTAAGAACACTTGTCTTTTCTTTTTCAGCCCACAGTCCCGACAATTCATTCATGGGTTTTGTGGTGGAACAGCACCTTAATGATAGTAGTGCAGTAAATATTGTTCGTAAAAACCAAGCAGTCGTGTACGGTAAACAGTCACTCTTCTGGAAGGTAATTAGTCTCTACTGACCATAAACAGTTTATATACTAGCCTGGATTTGTATGCTATCATAGACCAGTATGTTACTTTTGTTACAACGATAGATTGAAAATGACGTCTGCAATATTTTGTAGATTGTCATCATGCAAAATTAAAGTTAGATGAAAAAAAAATATTAATTACGTAATTATCAACCACAAAAAAAGAAAGCAAAAAAGGTAAGAATCTTACTACAAAAATAGGATAAAACCTAGGCTAGGGTTTGACAATTTTTAACCAATATAATGGTTAACTAATAAACCTCATAATCGCTTTGAATCCGAACTAGTTATCAGTTTCACTGTTTGATTGTAAGATGCGGTATGTTATACATAATTTTGTCATTTTGTTTCAAATCTATGGTCAATATAATGAATTTGCTGTGCTAGTGAGTATGTGTATAGAAGCTTCAGTGTATACTTTTATTTACACAGAGTTATAAACAAAGATATATCATCATTAAATTGATATGATTTTAAAGGGTCAAAATAACCTGTCAATGTGAGAGAGAGAGAATCATATTTACGAGTCCAGGTCTAACTATATATAATGCTAAAAAATGACATCAATATAAGCTCGAGGATGAATTATAATGGTCAAAAATACTCTGGGGTGGGGGTGTTGAAAGGGAGAGGGGAGTCAGGTATATAATGTACTACAAAGACTGCTGACCTTAATCCTGCACTTGTATCCATCTAATGCAGAGAATTGTCCAGAGTTGTCAGTTTGAGAAAGAGTAGTACCGTATTTGACCTAATATTTGACCTTGGGCTGATTATAAGGACCATATAACGAGCTCAAACTTTGTGAATAAATGTTCTTTCATGCTCTCAATAATAGATCTCGGCTATTATATTGGACCATAAGTGCTTATGGGGACATGGGTGGTTTTTAGTTCGAATATGGTAATTGTTAATAATTTTCCTAATTATTCCTTCACAGGATAGAACGGATTACCTGAACGCTATCAGTGGTTCTCTCGATAGTATACATGGTACTGTGTACATCGATCCTAAAACGGTGGCTAATAAATCCACAGTAAAACTGCCACCATTTGTGACAAACCATGGATTGTTAAAAGGGGAGGATCTTCATTATCTACTGAGAGAATCAAAGGTAAGTGTAACTGGTCAATCACGTGTTAAAGCTGTAGTCTTCTTGGTATTTTTGGGGGCCGCGGTGGCCTAGTGGTTAAAGTCGCCGACTTGTGATCATGAGAGCCTTTCACTTCCTAGGTTCGATCTCCGTCCGGGGCGGCCTAGTGTGAGAAAGTTGCCAGCTACTTGCCGTAGGTCGGTGGTTTATTTACTCTTGGCACTCCGGTTTCCTCCACCAGTAAAACTGGCACGTCCGTAAATGTCCTTAGCTGTTGATCGAACTACAAACAAAATTCTTGGTATGCTCTAACTAATGTCACTTTGTTCTTGATGGATTTATCTTGGAGAATTGTGCACAGAAATAGATTGCTAGTTTTTTCATGCAGAAAAAGGTTGCTTGGTTTGAGCTCAATTTTTAACAGAGCTGGTGAGATATGTGCTAATCAATCTGTGTTTAAAAAAAAAATGAGGGCTGCTCCGTAATCAAATACACAGAGGAGGCACTTGTTTCAATACCTCATTACCCATTAAAAAACTTGTTATGTCCTACCACATAATTTATTTTTACAACATGATCCAAGCACCCTTATAAAACTAGATTGTTTGGTCCCTTATGCAGTGAAGACTTGAAGTAGGTTATTTTAGACAAAATGATACTTACATTATGTCGCCACTTTTCAATGTTTAGACAATATATCTATTGAAACACCAAATAATAGATCTGTCTGTATCATGTTTACATTTTATTTTTAAGGTCGTCTCCAGACATTTCCTTAAATTCTTACAACTTACGAGAACAGTTAGTCTAGTTGTTCTCCTACCAGACCTATTTTGCAACCTGGAAACAGACACAGATTATGTTACTGCTTGAACTTTACCGTGTTTAAACATAGGATTTTATCTATTCTCAAGCAAAGTACCAACACTTTTAATTTGAAGGAATACCCAGTATGCACAAAATAACATTTTCTGAAAAGAAAACTTCGCTTAAATAAGAACAACACAAATGACCAACAATGTACAATAACATTATAATTTCTGTTATAACCTGTGTGTCTGAGTTGTTCCTTTCGCTTTGTGTTTCATCATTTTACATTTTATTTTTTGACAGAAACTGATAATTAAGAGTTTTAGAAATATCGTGCAAATGACAATTTAGATATTCATTATTTAATAACAACAATTACATGTATCAATTATATATTACAGATATTTATAGGTCTAGGATTTCCCTATGAGGGGCCAGCACCTTTAGAAGCCATTGCTAATGGCTGTGTTTTTATAAACCCCAAGTTTGAACCACCACACAGTAGTAAAAATAAACCATTTTTTAAAGGAAAACCAACAGCAAGGGAGGTAAGTGATCATCAGTGAATTTGTAGTAAAAAAAGCAAAAATTAGAAATGTCAGAGTTGTCTGCCCTTCTCTGTCGTTTTCAATCAAAAACCAACAGAAAGGGAGGTAAGTGATCATCAGTGAATTTGTTGGTAAAAAAGCAAATATTAAAAATGTCAGAGTTGTCTGCCCTTCTCTGACATCTTCAATCAAAAACCAACAGCAAGGGAGATAAGTGATCAACAGTTAGGTTATAGTAGTGAAATAAAGATTTAGAAATACAAGAATCTTTGAAACACTAGTCTTACATGATTTCACCTACATTGTTAAGACGAAGATAGAAACCAGTTAAAAGTGGTAACTCAATTAAGCCATCTTGGATTTTTTCCCACAAAATTTGTTATCTTTATTTC
Organism: Pododesmus macrochisma; assembly: GCA_032359645.1. Taxonomy (NCBI): domain Eukaryota; kingdom Metazoa; phylum Mollusca; class Bivalvia; order Pectinida; family Anomiidae; genus Pododesmus; species Pododesmus macrochisma. The sequence goes on along the minus strand of JAUMGZ010170721.1, from coordinate 12,044 downwards.
TTCTTCATGAAATATGTTGCGGAAAAGAGAATGGATTAAAAGGAAACGGAAATATGTTCAAATATTGTCTATTTGAGTGTCAGGACAAATTTAAGTTTCATGTTTGTTTTCTAAATCACTTTTTAATGAACATATGATGGTGTGTTGAATACCTGGATATTTTCGCCTGTTTTTAATTGAGAGGACACATTTAAAATAAAAACGAAAATTTCCAGTTAGGTTGTTGTCCCTTATTTCACATGTGAATATAGGATGAATTTAACACGGAATATGTGAATATGTTTTCTGTTGCCAAAAGGCAAAAACAACCAGGAGCAAAAACCTCCAAATATTCTGTACCTTGAGTTTGAAATGTTGATTTTTCACTGTTTATTTCAGCTGACCAGCCAGCATCCCTACTCTGAGCAGTTTATAGGAGAACCTCACGTTTATACCATTGATATAAAAAACATTGGGCTAGTCAAGAAAACCGTGACACGGATAATGACAGAAAGTCACGTAAGTAGTAACTTTTTTTTTTAAATTCTGGCCATTCGTGCGTCATCTAAACCATGAAAATTCTTATTTTCCCTATTATTATTTTTTACAAAAAAAAACCCCAGGTTAATGTCTCCCATGATACCAATAAATCTCCCCCATTTGAGGTTTTATGGGTTGAAAGGTATGCAGTTGACTCTAAAAAAAAACTTAAACATCAAATAAAAAGAGACTTATCAGCAGCAAGAGGCTTAGCGTGCTCAGCAACGTATTAATCAGCCACCTGTCAATTCTACAAGAAAAACCAAAATACCTGTGCCACAGGGATAGAATACCTGTTACACTTCAGGAATGAATTTTCTCATCTTTGTCAAGGGATTGTATTCATGTAACTTATCTCAGAAAAGGTGATGTTGGTATGTACACCTTCCTGATACTAGAATACATGTATATACTAGCGATGTTGGCATAAATACCTTCCCGATACTAGACTATATACTCTCTGCATGCTGATCGTTGGTCATTAGTTATTCAGAATGACCCCGTGTAGAGGGATCTACAAAGTCTGCATATTAGATACAAAAGAATTTGAAAAATAAGTAACAAGCAATGTTATTTGGTGATTATGAAATGTAGAGTAATGAGCCAAGTTCTTCATTAGTTACAAATATTTTGATAATTACTGTAAAAGTACTTATATAAGCGCAGTCATATTTTATTGCTACAGACATATACAACAATCATAAATAAGCGTAGTAGGCCTACATTAATAATGTTTTAACTCCATATACATGTATCAAATATTAGTGCTGTTCATAAATTAGCACTTCAATGTCAGAGCGAAGATAAGAACAAAGCTCAAATTTGTACGTTTCCTTTTCATGTAGTATATTTATGAATTTGATATTAAAAATATATTAATTTTTCCTGTTCACCTTATTGTAGTTTGAATCATACTTGCCGTATGAATATAAAGCAGCAGGGATGCTACAAAGGATGAATGCATATATTGAACATCAAAATTTCTGCCAGTTTCAAAAGCAGCCGGCAAAATGGCCTCCTAAGTCGGCTATAACTTTTTTACTTGGAGAGCAGAATTTATCCTGCAAAGATGTGTGCTGGACCAAGAGTAAGTATATATGGTGGACAAAACCCTATAAGAGTTAAGTAAAATTGATGTAGCGGCGTGTAAGCTTGGTGGTAAGAGTGTTTGTGTCTAGTTCCTGTAGGCAGGGGTTCAAATCCCAGCCACGTCAAACCTAAGACGTTAATATTATGTACTCTTCTTGCTCCCTACTAAGTGCTCAGCATTTCTTGATAGAAGAAGGACTGGTTGGCTCAGTGTCAAGCTAATGTGATCGAGTGAAGTATCATGTCAATGTGTCTGTGGTGTGATATTTCAGTGATATCAAGTCGCCATCAGTGCACACTGTCACAAACTGATGCCGTCACAATATGACCTAGTTGAAGGAATGTTTAACCCCAAATAAAAAAAAACAACGTAAACTGATGAATAGGCAATAACTCTGTTTGAAACTTTGGTTATATCAAATGTTAGTGTTGAGTACAATTCGAATTACTTTGTCAAGTAATTCTTAATGTATGTTCTACAGTATGGTAATGTAGGTATATATGTTAAATTTCAAGTATTCTCTTATTTACGAAAAAAGGCAAGTGGATATTCTGTAGTTTGTCATGTCCGTGTTATCTCTGTAACTTTGACCTGTGATACATGTAATTACACAGTAGACCAAACAACTGCAAGCAAGCTTTATTACACATGAGTCGCCATCAGTTCACACTGTAGCAAGCAGACACTGTCTCGATATGATCTTTACATGAGGTAAAGGGAAGCTAAACCCCAATAAAACAAACGAACAAACATTAATTACACAGGCTGCCAAGATACAAATACCTTGCAGTGGATTTGGTATCAGAGGTCAAGATCACTTTTGTTAACAAAAAAATTGCTATAATGAAATATCCGTTAACCTTCCAACATATGTACTTTGCCTCACTTTAGATTTGTATATTTAGTCAGGAAACTCTTTGTACAAAGTTAACTATAGTCTTTGTGTGAACTTTATAACTTTCTACACCTCTTTTTACTTCAATTTGCTTATTCTAAATAAAGTAAATTTAAATTGTGCAATTTTCTTGTGTTTTAGATCTCATATGTGAACCCAGCCACTTTAGAGAGTTAAATTCAGTGGTAAAGCTACAAGAATATGGAGTAACTTGTAGTAGTTCCAAATCACAGTTAGACATTTTGTATCCTGCATATGACACAAAGACTAGTGAATGTATACTACAAAAGGAAGAAATGCTTTTTAGCTGTGTAGGAAAGGAACAAAATTTACAGAGACTCTGCCCTTGTAGGGACTTCATTAAGGGCCAAACAGCGTTATGTACAGAATGTATCACGTGACGTCGTTGCCAGGGGGGATAACTATGTTACTACGCAAGGGCAATCAAAGGGGGATAACCCTTCATTTATTGTGATAGTTTTGAATATGAATATTGTGTAAAGTGCAATGGAATGCCTGATATGTTTGTAACTGTGTCACCAATTTAGAAAAAAAAAATATGAACAGATGATAATGATGCATGTGTCATTTGTATTGTGTATGGAAGTTAAAGTCAAAAACATCCTTTACATAGGTATAAATATGTCTTATCTTTATGTTTATAGAAACTATTCCAATTGCATCTGGAAATTGTTTGCAATCATTCAATCAGAATGTAGTGAAACAGTGTATTCCAAACTAACTGGGCTTTGAGACTGGGTACACTTTTTGTAATCCGTTAACTATCTAAGGTTATTTTATCATGATTTGGTCCAAATTTTTTTTTAAATACTTTAAATAATTTTGAGACATATAGATCTATTTGACAATTATATATGTTTATAGGCAAACATTCAATTTCATTTTTTGCCAAATTTTATAGTCCTTTGGCTCATGCACTTAAGTACAGTGATATGAAACTATACAGAACACTTTTATTATTTCTATATCCAACCTTTATTTTGTCCTTAAGTCACAGTGATATGAAACTATACAGAACACTTTCATTATTTAGTCTAAACAACTTAATATATGATGTGCATGTACATTTACCTTTTACCCATGTAAATATACATGTATACTGAGTATATAATTAATTTTATCTATATACAACTTTTGAAACCGTCAAACTGGAAAAAGTTTTCTTTAAAAAAAAGTTTTATAAATATTATTTGTTTTGTGTATTTGTTATATATATTCTATTATGTTTGAGAAATGTTTATAACAAGTAAAATTGTTGCATTTGATATTTTAGTAATTTTGCCTTTAGTCTCGCCACAATCAAAGGTTCAGAAATTGAAATTTTCCCTGCCGATCAGTTAGTGTAAACGTCGCATTTCCAATCTCGTAACATGAACTAGTTATAAATTTATACTGTCACATATTCTGAGATATACCTTAAAGCTTATATTGGAATTTATTCATGTGATCCAAATTTTTCGGGCGATGTATGCAGAACCTTATAAATTCATGAAAATGAAAGTTCTTTAATCAAGAGTGAACAGTCAGATTTACCTAATACAGCTTTAATATGCCTGAATACAATTCTTGTACTTGGTCCCTTGATCTGAATGCATTTTATTACAAAAATTGAAAAGTTGGAAATCCCTTATATACAGTTGCAAAAGTATTTGCGATATGTAAGGCTCATTAAAGCACATTTTAATAGAACCAAGGTTAGGGCAAGTAACTCAACTAAACGTATTTGATTTTAAGGTCAATTTTGTAAAACATCATGCATGATTGTCTTTTATGACATCAGGGGGCCACGGTGGCCTAGTGGTTAAAGTCGCCGACTTGTGATCTTAAGCCTTTCACCTCCTAGTTCGATCCCTGTCCGGGGCGTGTTAGTGTGAGAAAGTTGCCAGTGACTTGCCGTAGGTCGTGGCGGTTTCCTCCACCAGTAAAACTGGTTCGTCCGTAAATGACCTTAGCTGTTGATCGGACAATAAGCCCTTAATACAAACAAACTTTTATGACATCATTAAAACATATCAATATTAATAGATAAATTTATCATACAAAAGCTTTAGAGTTGAAATCCATCAGATTGCAACAAATTTAATATATGTGATCAATGTTACATTGTGCTCTTTTAACAATTTAGGGGTTGTGTTATAAGTTATTTAAACATTTTTTTTAGTGACTATGTTAGCCTTATACTGTATGTATTTTTGCTCGTTAATGAATCAGATGTACGTTTTTTCGTAGATTTTTATCAACCAAAAAATAGACATATTTTATTATGTTTTGTATTTTAACCATTTTATGTTTGTATATATATATATGCATAATTATGATGCTTTGCTCTTAATTTGTCTATGACAGTAATTTTGTACACGACTGGTGACTTTTGTATGGTTTTGTTTTGATTAAATTATAAGCTCATTTTGACCTGCAGGTTCAAGGTCAGGTGAGTTCTAGTTGGAGGACGCCAAGTCACTTTCAATATGGCATCACCAATTTAATTATCACAGCTAGTTTGTATTGTATATTATCCTCCCAGGTTCATAAGATATTTTCCGTATAAGTTTCATTCTATACACAAAGTACTCAGCAATGATTAAGTTGTAAATGTTTATAACATGACTGCCAGGTCCTTTGTTTTTACTTTCACTTTCGTTTTGTCAATACTTGCCATAAACCATAAATAACTGCAAGGGGCAGGTCTAGTCTAGTCGAATTAAGCATCCGTGATTGGTTCTCTTACAGGATTGATAGAAATTCACACAAATTACCATTGGATTTTATGTCTGCATGGGTAATATTTTAAATTATGAATCCTTTTTCATGATAAACAAAAGTGACAGAGCCTTTGAATTTTTAAATATATATGACATTTTTAATATGGTCTTTGTAGCAATTTAATGGTGTTCTTCAGATTTTATCAGGTCATTTTGACCATATGGGCCTGTTGTTAAAATATTATGTTTCATATCTATACATTTTGTGTCACCTCTGTCATAACTTGGAGACCAACATTAAAAGTTGATTGTGTCTGTAACATTACACATTGATGACTGAGAGAATAATGAGTGATGGCAAGTTTTAATATTTAACATTGTGGATTAATCGTTGAGATATGTGAGTGTGCATTCTGAACACCTTGGGTGACGTAGACATCAGCCAAGGAGTTTCGAGTGGTGAATGTGAGGTTGATTATATATGAAAGTCCTATTTTTACATTTTGTATTGTTAATAGATTTTAAACAAATCACCATGAAGGATGGAATGCCTAAAATGTAATGTAACATACAATATATGAAAAATAAAACAACTTCCAATATACATGTTGTAACGTTCTATGTCTAGGTAATAATACATGCAATGAGGGGTTAGAATTCACATGCTTCTCAACATTTAAATATTGAGTAGAAAAGAATCGGTCAAATTGATATTAGATTTTTATGGACAATTGATGTGGGTGTTTAGTTGTTGAGATGATTTACAGCGCCATGAAGAGTATTTATTAAATTTTTAATGTATGTCTATACTTAAGACTTCTAGTCTCATGCAGGAAGTGGGAAGATTGAGGCCGGTATAACCACACCACCAGTACTTATATTTGATATGCAGGCATAGTTGTCAACTCTCCCTATTTAGGAGGGAGTCTCCCTATTTTTCACACACAGTTTTCACTTTTGACATCAGTATAATTCCTTAACCTTGCTTATCAACTTGCTTGATCAACTTAGTGGATAGAACTGCTTAATTGAGGCAGATTACACTACTATTTTATCATATAGGGCATTGTATATAGATATTACGATTTTGCTACGCAATTTCTCCCCATGAAAATTTCAAAAAGTTGGCAAGTATGTGCATGATCCTTAAGCCAATTTTTACAAAGTTTGTGAACGAAAAAAAACCTGTGCATAAACGAACCACTAGTAGGGGGCTCTTCAGTGGAGATAGGGTATTTTTCACATTTTGGACTTCTTCCCAAGGACAGCCGGGCCTATTTCAACCAAATTTAGTAGAAAGTATCCCCATGTGAAGCTGCTTCAAGTTTGCGAGTAAAAAGGGACTGGTCCCCATAGGGGCCCCATAAGGGGACAAAAAACGGTTATACAAGGTTAATTTTTAAAAATCTTCTCACAAACAGATGCTCTGATTACTTTTATATTTGATATGCATGACCCTTGAGCCAATGTTGATAAAATTCGCAAAGGAAACACAAATCTGTGCATAAATGAACCACTAGAGGGCACTACAGTCGATATAGGGTATTTTTTACATTGGTGTATTCTTCTCAAGAATCGCTGGGCCCATTTGAACTGAATTCATAATCTTTATGTAAACTTTAACTCGTAAATATGTTTGACTATGATAACTCGGGTGACTGTTAAGGCCCATTAGCCTCTTGTTTAGGTATTAAGCTTAGTGGCGCTACATGTATTCTCATCACATCACCCTGCATTTGTCATTCTAAACTAGTTGTACCTCATTATTTACATTTGTTTAGGTATTAAGCTCACCCAAACTATTCTGATCACTCAGCATTTGACACCCGAAAACTCAATCACTACTCTACAAAAACTAAAACAGATACATGTACTGTCATAGAATGTTAGTATATTGTATCCTGAGGACTTGTGATTGGTTCTAAATTAAACTGGTGTCCGTCTTAAACAAAGTGCAAATTCAAAATAACAATCAAATGAGTATTTATGTCATTGTAACAGAGAGAACTTCATCAGTGCTGTTTCAAAGGACAAACAGCAAATTCAAAACCCTATGAATATCTCTCACTCTTTAAAATGAGAACACTATTACTGAGTAGGAGAAGGACTGGTTGACTCGGTGTCAGGATAATGTGACTGAGTGAAGTATCATGTCAATGTGTCTGCAGCATGGTGTTTTAGTGAGTCAGCACTATACAGTTGTCATCAGTGAGCACTTTCACAAGCAGACACCATCTCGCTATGACTTAAACACGAGTTAAAGGGATTTTAAAACCCTGATCTAAACATTTCAAACAAGAAAGTTTAAATTTGTGTTATTAAAGCATTTTACAGCCGCATTTCTAAAATGGCTGCCATGATGAATACCTTGTTATCGTTAATTGCTATCACCAATTAGACTTGCTCTAGCTGTTGGACTCAGTTGTTCTTGGAACTTTACAGACTTAAAGGGGTCAATATAGTGTCATCTTAATTATTTTTATCTCGCCTATTCGAAGAATAGGGGTGCTATAGCAGTACCCTTGGTGTTGGCGTCGCTGTCCCACTTGGGTAAAGTTTTTTGGCAAGCTGTGTTTTGGTGTTTAATTCAACTTTTAATAAAATTTACATTGTAATATGGCTACAGCAATTGCTTGGAGGTTCCTTAACAACAGATTGGACCATATTTACTCATTATTGGTACCAAACACAAGTCTTTTGGAATTGGTTAAAGTTTTTGGGCAAGTTCTAGTTCTTTTGAAACTACTTGGCAGATTTCAACCAAATTTGGCAGGAAGCATCCTTGAGGTAAGGGGATTCAAGATTGTGCAAATGACTTCCCTGACCCCCCTACCCTCAACCCCCCGGGGACAGGAGGGTAGGGCCAAAAGGGGTAAATTTGATAGTATGCCTTTAAACAACATCTCCGCCAAGGTAATATCTTGAATTTTTAAGACATGGTAGATATATGTATGGTGAAGTGCATAGCACTTTCGGATTTTTTATATGATCCCTACGGGCCGGGCCGGTCAGAGGGGGTGGGATCATGGGGTCAATTTAAAATAAAAAATATAGTCTTATAGCATATCAAATCAAACATAAACATGAGTTCTACGTTTTAAAGCCAACTATTTTAGCATATGGTGATGGGATTGGGTAACTTGAGGGATAAGATGTTACTTTTTATACACTGTTTGAGGTAGGAACTTGAAACTTTTAGACATGGTATAGATATATATGTATGGGGAAGTGTACAAAACTTTCAGATTTTTGATATGACCCCTAGGGGCCGGGCTAGAGAGGTGGAGTCATGGGGGTAATTTTTGTTGATATAGATGTAGTCTTTTAGCATATCAAATCAAACATAACCATGAGTTCTACATTTTACAGTAGTTTATTTTAGCATATGTTGATCGGGGAGGGGGTATTAAGGGGTAGTTATGGGGATAGCGGGTGAAGCCATCAGATCGGGAATATGCGATGGTGTCCCATCGATAATGTAGTTCTAGTTTCCTGATCTATCATCAAAGAGGGGACATCCTGTAATGGCCCCATTACTATAAGCACTTGTTACAAAAATGATTTTAACAGGCGAGCTACTAGTATGCTGTTCTCCAACAGATCTTGTTTAGTCCAACATGAACTTTTCACATTAAATCCTGCCGTATGTTGTCGTTAACTTGCCACCACGTATTTGTCCTCTCTAAAACCCTGAACCAATTTTAACCCAACATGCTAAGACACATCCCAGTCAAGGCGAAACATACCTGATCAAATTATTGAGTAAGGCTTCAGGGGCCCAAAATGGGAATATTTTTATTTATAAATTTTTTTTAACAAGAGTCCATTGGACCAAAAATTCTGTCTGGTTGGAATAGCACTCTAATTTCATTCGATAATTAATTAATTAAATAATTAAGTAGAAGATTTTTAGAATGAAGACTCTGAACACCAGGGGATAGATGGGCTGGACTAAAATGTATCAGTTTGACTGTATATCCGACATCTCCTCAAGACATCTTTCAACCAAATTTGACAGAGAGCATTCTTAGGGGATGGGATTTACGATTGTACAAATGAAGCATCTGATCCCCAGAGTGGGCACCTTGTTTCGCTTCTAGTTTTAAGTCCAAGGTGGACTTTTCTCATACAAATCCTGTCCGTCGTCCGTCTGTCCGTCGTTAACTTTTGCTTTAAACGACATCTCCTCTGAATCTACTGGACAGATTTTAACCAAATTTGACAGGAAGCATCCTTAGGGAAAGGGGATGCAAGATTGTACAAATGAAGGACCTAACCCCCAGGCGACAAGTGGGCGGGGCCAAAAGGGGTAAATTTGACAGTATGCCTTCAAACGACATCTCCTCTGAGACTATTGGACAGATATCAACCACATTTGGCAGTTTGCCTTTAAACGCCATCTCCTCTAAAACTTTTGGGCAAATTTTAACTAAATTTAGCAGGAAGCACCCTAAGGGGAAGGGGATTCAAAATTGTACAAATTAAGTCCCTGACCCCCAGGGGACAGATGGGCGGGGACGAAGGGGTAAATTTTACAGTTCGTCTTTAAACGACATCTCCTCTGATACTATTGGGCAGATATCAACCAAATTTGGCAGGAAGCTTCCTTAGGGGAGGGGGATTCAAGATTGTACAAATGAAGGACCTGACCCCCAAGGGGACAGGTTGGCGGGGCCTAAAGGGGTAAATATGACAGTTTGCCTTTAAAAACCATCTCCTCTGAGACTATATATTTGGCAGATTTCAACCAAATTTGGCAGAAAGCTTCCTTAGGGGAAGGAGATTCAAGAGTGTACAAATGAAGTATCTGTCCCAAAGGGGACAGGTGGGCAGACCGAAAGGGGTAAATTTGACAGTATGTCTTTAAATGACTGAAACTACTGGGCAGATTTCAACCAGATTGACATTAAGGCCCCATCGGCCTCTTGTTTAATAAAAGTTCGTGATGTTTCCATTTTTAGTTAATAAATGTATATTTGGTTCATTTTTCTGTTTGCGTCCACCGTTTTCTTGTTATTGTTTACCAATGTCCATGGACTTACGGCCTTAGGATATCGTCTTGGTTTTTTGATTTACTATTTAACCCAGAAATGCTGAGCGCTTAACAGGAAGAAAGATTACCTTATTTTAACGTTTTATGTGTGACACAGCTTAGATTCAAAACCCCGCCTACTGGAACACAAGCAAACGGTTCAGAAGCTTCCCAGTCATGTTATACATACACACTCTACTAACACCTGCATCATATGTTGTGGATACTACCATCCTATCATCATCCACACAAGCTATTGCCCATGGTTTATCTTTAGTGTTAAACATAAAAGTAGTCTTCTCTGTCTCTATATTGAGTCTTCTTACACTGTTGTCTTCACTACAACTACAATATAATTCATGTGATGTAGGATTTATACTTATATCTTTATACTTCACATCTAGTTCTAGTGTCTTGTGTTCTACTCCTTTGTTATCTACAAGATGGAGTTTATAATCATCACTATAAGTCCATGTCATGTTGTTGGTTGAAGGACAGATGCAGTTACACCATATTGAATAGGAAAGTTGTTGTTCAAGAAGAACTTGAGCTTGATGCAAAAATTTGTCAAAGCGTAATGGTGCCGCGTCAGATGCTGGTTTCACTAACGCTGTGTCTGTCTCTGCTTGAGTTGTTCTGAATTCCGTTATATCCCCAAAGGCCTGGTCTATGAGGGATTTGCTATCTCTGCAAGGAGTAAAGGTCACGGTTGTTAATGCGGGCATTGCTGGAATGCTGGTTAGCAAGGAGAAAGTGAATTGTTGCTCCGTATCATATATTAATGGTTTAGTTCCTGTTTTCATGGTTTGTTCACATTCTTTGATGGCTTTCAGCAGTTCTGTTTGTAACTTTTGTACGACTTGGCAGTGCTGCTCCAGCATGTCATTGTTTTCTTTCTGTACGAGTTCTAACTTGGATACCTTTTTGGCCGTGTTGAGGTCTACCTCCGTTTTGAGAATATCACCATGTTGTTTCACCTGTGTTATTTTATCCTGATATTCGTGCTTGTTGTCCTCGAGCTGACTGGTGGTTGTTTTCAGACATTGGACAAGTTCTGGCAGTGTTTCCTGCTTTACCCTCTGAATGAATGATATAGTTTTATCAGTTTTTTCCTCAACAGCATCTTTGAGGTCTCTAAATGCATGCCTTTTGTGAAGTGTCGCTGTACACACCGAGCAAACGAGTGTTCCTGGGCAATCCTCACATTCCAATATGACCTTCTGATCCGGGTGTAACGGACAGATATCACTACCTTTAAGACGAACACAATGTTGAGCAGCTGCCATTGTCAGTTTATTTGTTCAAATACATCAACCTTTAGAAAAAATAAAGTTTTGTAGTCAGGAGATAAAAATATGTCCAAGTTTGCATTTACTTATACACCAAGTCACATTGTAACACAAGAACAAAACTTTTTAGGCATCTAAATCAAAATGGCTGCTTTCTGAGGCATGTACCGGCTGTTAACTGGCGTACGCTATATGTACACACAGGTAACTGTCTATACAATGTCAGTAATGATCAATACATGCACAGAGTCGCTATTTATACTTTTTAAAAGTTACTCTAGCTATTTATTTGTGACATTTGATATGATTTAAAGTTCCTTTGTGTTAAAAGCTACCTGCACGAATGCACACCGTGGGCTATCTATATGTTCCTAATATATACACAACACAGCTCTTTTTAAACCTGCATCAAATACAAATAAGTAAATCGAAAAACCAAGACGATATTATAGGCCGTAAGTCCATGGACATTGGCAAACAATAAGAAAACTTTGGA